>LR990514.1:759915-1001101 GCA_905147785.2 Thyatira batis
AAAGGTAAGAGCGCCGCGCCTAAGGCCAAGAAAACCGCCAAGCCGCCCACTAAGAAACCTAAGGCGCCCAAGCCGAAGAAGGCCGCCGGGGCGGCAACCAAATCGAAACCGGCCGCCGCCAAGAAGGCAGCAGCTAAGAAGTAAACACCACCGCGGGTCAGAGCGAGCGAACAAGCAAGCAGCAGCAGTCTCTCCGACCGCTTACCGCCCGAAGCGAGCCGAGCCGAGGAGCGCCGAGCCGAGAGGAGCAGCACTTATTTGCGCGCGCGCGCGTCGCTGCCACGCACATACATATCTACATATATGCAAAAAAAAGCCCTTTTCAGGGCTAACAAATCATTCAATCAAATCATGATGACGACAAACAAAGTGTCAACATTCTACTACTGGTTTCAATCATTTTTTAAATACCCAATCTATCCATCCATCCATCCATCCATCCATCCATGTATGTATATATATATAATTAATCGGTTCTTCATAGTCATAACAAACAAGCATAGATTGAACGTACTACGACGATCTATCCATCCATCCATCTATTTCGCATAGCGATATAGGTAATTCATTCATGTATGTAGGTATTATGTCTACGGGCCTGAGAGGCCCCCCGGCACGGCCACGGCACGGTAGGTACGCACACCGCCCGACGCCCGCCCGCCCGCCCGCCCGCCCCGACGATCTATAATTTTTTTTTTTTTTTTTTTTTTTTTTTTTTAATAATTACCTATTTATAGAATATGTATGTACCTATATATTCTATAGATTATAAAAAATACTTTCGGTCGGACGGACACACGACTCGTATAAAATATTTTCTCTCTATATCTATCTCTTTCTTACTTATTTTGCTCGTCGCATCGTATAACGTTTGTAATCCATACGACGACCTACATATACTTGTAAACGCAACGCGTATTTTTATTAACGGAAATATCATACTACGACTACGAACGACCACGCACGCGGTCGTTTATCTTTGAACTCTTTATATTAAATCAAACTTCAATCAATTATGTCTGGACGCGGCAAGGGTGGCAAGGTCAAGGGGAAGGCGAAGTCTCGTTCCAATCGTGCCGGACTACAGTTTCCCGTCGGTCGTATACATAGACTTTTGCGTAACGGCAATTACGCGGAGCGCGTCGGTGCCGGTGCGCCTGTCTATCTGGCCGCCGTCATGGAATATCTCGCCGCTGAGGTGCTAGAGTTGGCCGGCAACGCGGCAAGGGATAACAAGAAGACCAGAATCATACCGAGACATCTTCAATTGGCGATCCGCAACGACGAGGAATTGAACAAACTCCTATCCGGCGTGACCATCGCACAAGGTGGTGTGTTGCCCAACATCCAGGCGGTACTCCTGCCTAAGAAGACCGAGAAGAAGGCTTAAAACACCTTCGACTACGCAACGCAACGTAACGCTCGCTCGATTGGCAGCAATCCTAAAAGGCCCTTTTCAGGGCCGCAATATGATTCTAATAACGAAACTGAAAACTAAATACATACATAGATACATACATACAAAAACACACAAAATACTTAATAATATTATATATATACATACACACACGCACACAAACAAATGAATAATAATTGACTTCTTATCCCCGATTTTCCCATAATAGATATAATATAGATAAATAATTAGTTAGTTAGTTAGTTAGTTAGTTAGTTGGCGCACATGTGTGCGTATTTGTGCAATGCAAAATATGTACCTATGATATGTTTTGCCCTCCCGTATAATTATAATATCCAAAAAGTAGGTGAGTGATCTTCATAATATGGTCGCACCGCACCTTAACATGTGAGGGGGAAAATATTTTTAAATAAATAAATATTATGGCGATAATAAAGAAATATAGGTTAGGGTGCGGCGGGGGTGGCCCTTGGGCCACCCCTGAGCCGCGAACATGTTAATTCATTTTAAATAATAACACACACAATAGTGTTGTTGTTGTTATTACATACATCTATACATACATATTGTTATTATTCACATAGTACTGTCTATCTATAGATACACGGTACAATATAATTATCAATAGTACCGACCTACCTACTAATAGAGGAGCGTTATATGTTGCGTCTCTCTTACGCACGCCTCCGATTGGTAGTATTCAGCTCGGTGTCTGAGTTGTATAACGGTCGCGCGTTACCCGATAAAACACACACTCCACAGTATTGCAACGTTACACCACTAGCGGACTGACTGTCACCCAGGCAAGTCGCGTATAATACAACAATCATTCGATTCTATTGTGTGATTTAATTAATATTTGCAACAATGCCGCCCAAGACTAGCGGTAAGGCCGCCAAGAAATCTGGCAAAGCTCAAAAGAACATTTCCAAAACCGACAAGAAGAAGAAGAAGCACAAGAGGAAGGAGAGCTACGCCATCTACATCTACAAGGTGCTCAAGCAGGTGCACCCCGACACCGGTATATCCAGCAAGGCGATGTCGATTATGAATTCGTTCGTCAACGACATATTCGAACGTATCGCCGCGGAGGCGTCACGTCTCGCCCATTATAACAAGCGTTCCACGATCACCTCCAGGGAGGTGCAGACCTCCGTGAGACTCCTGCTCCCCGGCGAGCTTGCCAAGCACGCCGTGAGCGAGGGCACCAAAGCCGTCACCAAATATACCAGTTCCAAGTGAGGCGGGTCGTCCCTACCAATCCCACAAAAATCGTGGCGTGCATATTCACCATATGCGCATTGCGTACTCAAAAGGCCCTTTTCAGGGCCAAAAATCAATTCATTGAATTTAATCACATACAATTTAATATTTAGCACTATTTCATTTACCTCTTGTTTACCCGCATGCTTCCCGCCGCCGCGCCGCCACGTACATATACGCCATAAATTAATAAATAAATAAATATATACATAAATAAAGAATTTATTAAGGAAATCTCTTCGTCCCGCCCGGCCAGGCCAGGGATATTATTAAAGAAAGTAAACCCAGATATACCACAGTAATATTAAATAATAAATTTATTTATTAACATGTATGTGGATATGTATAAATCTTCCATTTAATTTTAGACATAAACAATTATATACTTAAAAGTATGAACATGTACCTAATGGAGACCTAATATACATTTATATAGATAGATATACATTTTTAATTAATTATGTTCGTTTAGTAAACTACAACCAACATAATATTCCTTAGGTTGACTCCGTATAATAAAACTGTAAAGGACAAAACATCTCTCTCTCTCCCTCTCTGTCTAACTTTACCTATAAAAATTATATATATAGCGTTGAACATTTCGAACGGCATCATTTTACTCGTTCTCATACCCGTGTAAGTTGGAACACGCGTTGCGTTTATAACACCAACCGAACATTCGCGTCAGCGAGACAATTTTGTTTGTTTGTTATTATATTATTTGCTTGCTTGTCACACAATGGCTCGTACCAAGCAGACCGCTCGTAAATCCACCGGTGGCAAAGCGCCCAGGAAACAATTGGCCACCAAGGCTGCGCGCAAGAGCGCACCGGCGACCGGTGGTGTCAAGAAACCCCATCGCTATAGGCCAGGAACGGTGGCACTCCGTGAGATCCGCCGCTACCAGAAGAGTACAGAGCTGTTGATCCGCAAATTGCCGTTCCAGCGTCTTGTGCGTGAGATCGCTCAAGATTTCAAGACTGATTTACGATTCCAGAGTTCAGCCGTCATGGCGTTGCAGGAGGCCAGCGAGGCTTATCTGGTCGGACTGTTCGAGGACACCAACCTTTGCGCTATTCACGCCAAGCGTGTCACCATCATGCCGAAGGATATACAGTTGGCGCGCAGAATCAGAGGCGAACGCGCCTAAGCTCGTCGCACGCACGCACGTATGTGGTGTGCGGTGTGTGTGTGTGGTGTCTCATATGACATGACACAACATCTTACAAAAAGGCCCTTTTCAGGGCCACATATGAATCATATTATTACAATGAACCAAATGTCAAAAAAAAAAATAATAATTATATTTATTCCCCTTTTACTCCCAATTATACACCAAATAAATAAATAAATAAATAAAATATACACATGGATGGCCCATCTGTAGGAATGGGGACGTCGCTTTATTATTATAGTTATAATCTCTCTAATAATCCACATGATATTCATTTTACCACATGGTTGTACCCTTAAGTCGGTTTCCGATAATTATATTAATACAATAGAATAAAATAATAATAATAACAACAGTACATAGACGGAATTACACATAAAACATAATAATAATTCATCAATCTCGTAGATATCTTATTTTAAAGGTTATTAAAAAGAAAAAAAAATAAAAAATAGACAACCATAGATAATACTATTATGTGTGACATACTCTTTATTACACCATATACGTTTAAAAAAAAAAAAAAAAAAAAAAGAGAGAAATTAATGTTAATAATTAAAGATTACAGTAGGTACCTACTAAGGTTGGGTTAGGTTAGGTTAGAAACTCAAAGGATCCTCCGTCTCGTTCATACGGACTGTGCTCGTCCCGCACAGTCTATATATACGGTGAAATAAAATTTTTAGTGATCACAGTCGTTCGTCCGTCACCCGCCACGCAGGTACAGTCGCGCGTACCTAGTTTATTTCGAAGAAAGATCAAATAAACATTCACTCACTATGACCGGTCGCGGTAAGGGAGGAAAGGGTCTGGGAAAAGGAGGAGCCAAACGTCATAGAAAAGTACTACGTGACAACATCCAGGGCATCACCAAACCGGCCATTCGTCGTTTGGCCCGGAGAGGAGGTGTCAAGCGTATATCTGGTCTGATATACGAAGAGACTCGCGGTGTTCTCAAGGTGTTCCTCGAGAACGTTATTCGTGACGCAGTCACTTACACCGAACACGCCAAGAGGAAGACGGTCACCGCGATGGACGTCGTGTACGCTCTTAAACGTCAGGGACGTACCCTATACGGTTTCGGCGGTTAATCTGTGGATGGATCTGGCTGGCTGCGGCAACGTCACCGTCGCGGCCGTCGTAACCACCACCATCACCAGCACCACAACAACACCGCTACAGTGTCATTGTTGTGTCCGTACCGCTCGAAGTCGCATATTATCTATCTATAGGTATATCGACTAAGATCGAGACGAACATGCACATGCACAAACAAAAGGCCCTTTTCAGGGCCGCAATTTGTTCCAATTATCTATCTATCCAACAGCCAACTTATGCGAAATATATAAATAACTACGATTAAATATAATAAATAATAACTAGTCTGTCGCTTGGCCCGCCTTAGAGTTTTTTTTTTTTTTTAATTATTTTTTTTTTATTGATGCTCCGCTCCTAGGAATTAGGTCTTAGGGTGAATGATGTTGATGATAATATATAATATAGCCTTCTTCGATAAATATGGGCTTTTAAACACTGAAATAGTTTTAAGCTTTATATATATTTACTAAAACAATTGCCTAAACGCTAATTAAGTAAGAAGTAGCGGCGCGATACTGTAAATACATACACGGACGGACGTCTTATTGGGATACTTATATGAATACATATTTTTAAGCCTACATACCTACTACACATACACATTATTTGTTTTGTTACACGTTGGCGCTGTTTTAGATACTTATTTAGAAATAACTTGTTAATATGTTTCTACAGTATATTACTTACTTATGAGTTATATAGATAAATAGATAATGTTAATATTCTGCTTTAATAGCAGTCGGTGAATGTCTGAATCATACAAACCTTAAATTACCAAACATGTAGGTATTCATTGTTCATCTCGTCACATTAACTGATGGGTGAATTGACAAATTAATAGGTAGCTATTTATTAAGTTGTACTATTAGGTTTATAATTAATTATAAAGGTGTTGATAATGATTAAAAAAAAAAAAAAATTAAACTCCAATAGAAACTTTAACGTAATATCTTCATCGGGCAACCGTCCTCAGTTCGCCGTCGCCCGACGACGCGTTTACAAAATGGTAGTTTGGTATGTTTTACGACCGTCCACGTTAGACTCTTCAAAACGGTCAAAATATCATTCGATGGGGATGAAATGTTATTATATTCCAAGGTCGGAATCTTCGCCGTTTACTTATCGACCGTTTTGTGTGAAATCTTTACGTTTTATAGAGAAAAATCACTTTTGAACTGGACACTAAGCGCGGCGCATACTAGGCGATGAAAATAAACGCCCGTAACGCCTACCACATTAAGCCGGGGTATTATTCAATGTGTCAATTACTTGAACAAGTTCATGATGTGTCAATATAGTGATGTACAAATGTTTTAATTAATATGGAACCCGGTTAAAAATATAATAATTTATATACATGTTAGTGAAAAGTTGGAAGTGTTCATACGAGAAAACGTCCCGCGACACCGCGGCTCTCCTTACGGTATTGCCTAGATGTATTGGTATCGCAAAATGTACCTCTAGTGGCGACATCTAACCGATAATCTACACCATAGTTATCGTAACTAACTGTCTGTCTATTTAATTAATAATTATAAATAACAATCATATAATGGCCGATACCGCCGTAGCTACCGAAACACCCGCACCGGCCACACCGGCGAAGAAACCAAAGGCATCCGCCGCCGCCGGTGCCAAGAAGCCAAAGGCTAAGCCGACACACCCGAAGACTTCCGAAATGGTGAACAGCGCTATCAAGGAGTTAAAGGAACGTAGCGGTTCTTCGCTTCAGGCGATCAAGAAATACATAGCCGCCCAGTACAAAGTAGACGCTGAGAAACTGGCGCCGTTCATAAGGAAATACCTGAAGAGCGCCGTCGAGTCCGGCACACTGATACAGACCAAAGGCAAAGGTGCATCCGGATCGTTTAAGCTGGAGTCAAAATCATCATCTGCCAAAAAGCCCGCCGGCGGCGGTGCGAGCGGTAAGGCGGCCACCAAGAGCGCCGCCGCCGCGTCCTCCGGCGCGTCCGCCGCCAAAGGAAAGAAAGCGTCCGCCGCGGCGACGGCAGCCGCCGCCGCCGCGGCCGCCGCCGCCGCCGCTGCGGCCACCAAGGGTGGCAGCAGGAAGGGTGGTGCGTCGGCAGCTTCCGCATCGCCATCGAAATCGTCTAAAGCGGCCGCCACTAAGGATAAAAAAGCAGCAGCCGCCAAAAAGAAGCCGGCCCCCAAGAAGGCCGCCGCCGCCGCATCGTCGTCACCGTCGAAAGGTAAGAGCGCCGCGCCTAAGGCCAAGAAAACCGCCAAGCCGCCCACTAAGAAACCTAAGGCGCCCAAGCCGAAGAAGGCCGCCGGGGCGGCAACCAAATCGAAACCGGCCGCCGCCAAGAAGGCAGCAGCTAAGAAGTAAACACCACCGCGGGTCAGAGCGAGCGAACAAGCAAGCAGCAGCAGTCTCTCCGACCGCTTACCGCCCGAAGCGAGCCGAGCCGAGGAGCGCCGAGCCGAGAGGAGCAGCACTTATTTGCGCGCGCGCGCGTCGCTGCCACGCACATACATATCTACATATATGCAAAAAAAAGCCCTTTTCAGGGCTAACAAATCATTCAATCAAATCATGATGACGACAAACAAAGTGTCAACATTCTACTACTGGTTTCCAATCATTTTTTTAAATACCCAATCTATCCATCCATCCATCCATCCATCCATCCATGTATGTATATATATATAATTAATCGGTTCTTCATAGTCATAACAAACAAGCATAGATTGAACGTACTACGACGATCTATCCATCCATCCATCTATTTCGCATAGCGATATAGGTAATTCATTCATGTATGTAGGTATTATGTCTACGGGCCTGAGAGGCCCCCCGGCACGGCCACGGCACGGTAGGTACGCACACCGCCCGACGCCCGCCCGCCCGCCCGCCCGCCCCGACTCCCGACTCCGACTCCGATCTTAATATTAATTAAAGGTATTTTCAATGAGCCGGAATATATACCTGCCGGGCAACGATTTGATCCACCAATCATAATCATCTACCAATCAGATCGCTCCCATGTTGACCTATCACAGCCCTTCGTTCCATCGTGACTTCCTCGCCAGGCAGCGCGAGTGTGTTGGTTACTTGTCCTCTACGTTAACGTGTGCAGATGCCTACATGCCACAGGTCAGCTTTCTCTCTTTCTGCCTGCTTAATCTGCTTATACTCTTCATATAGAAGAATTGCATAGACAAGGCAAGACAAGATAAAACAAAATAGACCTTGGGAAGTACCGATTTCATTAAAGAAAATCATGTCCGGGAGTAGATTGAACACGAGTGCAGTGCCATGAAAGAACTGTCTAATTACGCTGGTTTTCGTACTATTCTCTTTGATAGAGTTCGGACTCGACACAGGATAATCAAAGAGGAGGAGTAGTTTCTATACCAACTATATGTAGATACTTATATGGTATATCTGGGCTACAAAAGGCACTGGAAGTACGATCGAGACCGATAATGTCCGATATATAAATAATCAAACCAGTGAGTCCCTCACCCCCAGCAACGCCCTGAGCCGAGACACGGTCCCGCAGGGGACACCCTCAGCGCAGTTGCTTAAATATATTACGGTTGAGAGCCCTAAGCGCCACTGATTGCCCGCGTAAAGGTGTAACAGCCATCAGAGGCTAACACCTTCTAGTAAAAAAAAAAAAGATCGAGACCGAGGATTTGAAAAAAATCCTACAAATGAGTATAGAAGCAGCAAAACTTGAAAAACACATACTGTGATAGTACTAACAAAGGGGATTCAGCTGAACCTATGCTGATACAACAGAGTTGATTTTCATCTTATCTCCTCAGTATTAGTGGTGGGTGTTCTTTAACCATTCAGATGGCGCCACTTTATATTCTAATAATATATTGTACGAAATTTACACAATGACAATAATTTTTATGAAGAATTTACGCTGACAGAAGAGTTGGTAACGTAGCGAAGAGTGCTCTCAACCGTAAATAGTTTAAACAACAGCGGTGCGGGTGTCCCCTGCGGGACCGAGCCTCGGTTAGGGACCTACCTGACCCCCAGACGTACCCAAGCCGTGTGTGTGTTAATCAACCTTATCGATAGCTAGTCAGATTACTGCATCACCTAATGGGAAATTCTAAAACTAATCGACTTAGCTATTAGGGTTACCTTCAAAACTTTCACATAAAATAGCTTTTAACAATTTAAGATGAAAGGTTTATAAAAATACTATCCTGATCATACTGCCACTAGGTGGCGCTGTATCGTTCGGGATTGTAATCATTCTTATTTCACCTAGTTGTTAAGTAAATTTAAATAATGTTTCTTATATTGTATTAACTACAGAATCAACACTTATTTTTAAGTGTGAGTCGAGCGATAGTCGACCCGAGATGGCCTCACCATACGGACGGTAAGCGAGGGCGGCTCTACCATAAAGCGAAAAGGTTCATTAAACTTCAAGTAACAAACAAGACATACGACTACGATACGAAACTAAAGCACGCGGAGCTTGTAACAAGAACATAATCCATTAAAATTATATCATTTTATGTTGATTATCTTCAAATGTTGAAATGATACCGATCGATAGATGGCGCTAGTGTAATATTAATAGGATTTTATTCATGGCGTCGCACAATAACTAACAAATGATAAATGAATGCGGCAAGATATGATTAAAACAAAGATACTAAAGAACGAAGAAACAGAATAGACGCCAGCCTTTTGCAGCTGGTGGTGGGGTGGTACGTATCACAGACTACTTATTACTATAGGTACTTGTTGCGTTGTAGCGTAATGCAGGTAACTTTCGGATTACTATTTACTACAGATAATAAATCAATTAGGTACAAATAAATGAAGCTTAAAGGAGAATAATCATTTTCATAGCTTAAATAAATGTACTGACTGACTGGCTTTGTATCGGCGATCGACAAGTTCGAATCCGACCAATATGTCCAACGTTTGTGAACATATACAAGAACTGTTTATCTTGAACTGGACATAAAAATTATTTATACGATTTGGGAAATATTTTCTTTTTATAATATTCGTACGGTCATTGAATAATGCTTAATACAGAAAAATAATATGAACCTTGTGCCTGATCAGTAGTAAAAGCAATTATGCAGTAATGTGCTATTGCAATTATACATTAACAAAAAATGGTTTCTTTGTATTTCATATAATGTGTAGTAGAAACTAAACTTAAAGTATTTATGGGGTAAAATCATTGTACATAATAATAAAATGTTATCATTATAATATGTGACA
The DNA here is from genome assembly GCA_905147785.2 of Thyatira batis. Classification (NCBI taxonomy): domain Eukaryota; kingdom Metazoa; phylum Arthropoda; class Insecta; order Lepidoptera; family Drepanidae; genus Thyatira; species Thyatira batis. Next base: position 770,104 of record LR990514.1, read on the forward strand.
TAGACACGCGCTTTCGTTCCGCTGAAGGGACTGTGTGCTACATATTACTTATATGGTATATCTGGGTCTGGTATATACGGGTATTTGTTTCAAGCTAAATCATTTTTCGCGGTCGAATAAACGGTGATTATATTTTAAACTAATAAAATAACTATGACGATCACAACGGAGGCTGCCGACGCACCTACGCCATATTTACACTTACACTTTATATTAAAATCTGGAATAATATTTTATCTATTCTGAACAAATAGTAAAAGCTCGTCGCGAAAGTTCATAAACTTAATTATTGTATGCTATAATATCAAAAAACAAAAAAAACAAATATCTGTAAAACACACACATAAAATATCCAAGTCATATACCTATAAAAAAGACGAAGAACATAAGCACTTAACAAATAACACAATAATGGCTGAAAATAAAACATAAAAAATATACTATAAAACACGGCTTATTTTTCAGCATGAAGGTACTTTCCGGGCAGACGCAGTCTTTAACCTACAAGAGTGGTTTCCTCCCTAGAATTCCTTCACCAAACAAACATAATTGGAGAATTCCGGCAGTGTAGCCGATTTATATATATGTTGCTGCTTCTATACAAACGGGCCACAAATAAAAAAAATATCAAAATCGTTATTTTTCAAATAATGCAACGCTATTTGGCCATATTTTCATATTTCAAAAACTCCCATCGAAAGTTCCCATTTAAACACACAAAAAACAATAAGTACCCTTTTTCATGTTCATGTTTGCAATATAAGTGCACCCGTGTAAAAAGTATGATTTCGATATGTGTCCCTTTTATATTGAAGCAGCAATGTATATATTTTCTTCTAAATAAACAATTATAATTAGAGTACTCACCGAAGCTGCTCAGGAACCCGCTACATTCTCCTCACGACACTTCACATCGCGAAAAACTGCAATAAATTCACAAAAAAAAGAACACTTAGCACTATCACAGTAAAACAAATATATTATTTATTTTTACACAAATAAAAACACTAGAAACATTTCTTAAACTACAGGATTATTTATTTATTTTTTTAATGTAGGTACATACACACACATTGCACAGGTTAAACCACGTTGAAACTTCACAGGTAAAAATCAAAAGATTTTAAAACGTTTTTTTTTAAATTATATGTATGTTATATAAGTATAAGTGGAAGACCGACACACGAAAAGCACTTGTTATATAGACAAGGCAGCGCGACGGAGACCCGACTGCGGACGGATCGAACAACTGACTGAGCGGACATCCTGCGCGTGACCTACCGCTCGCAAGACTGCGCCAGAGAAAATCGATTTGTTACCATTTTTTAAAATCGAATCCGTATCGATTACACAAATCTTATCATTTAGATTCTCTATTACACACCTCAATATAAATGTCTCAATATAAAATAACTATCTACTGTATATTTAATACAATTAACTACGAAAATTAATGATTTTCTAACCGATTTTCGTAGCGATATTCGATTATGATAAAATCGATTTCGGTGACTACTCGTTTCGCTCGACCCTAGCCGGCTCCGAGGAGAGGGCGGCGCGGGGAGGCCGCCATACTTTTGTTTCCTTTGAGCGAGTAAATATTTCCGACTTTCTCACAGTTTATTTTCTGCAGTATTTTTCCGCTCACTATAAACAAAAACATACAAAAAGGTACATACATTGAGATCTAACGCAATACATTTCTACATAATATTCATCTAACTATATAAGATGTTAAATATTTCAATAATATTATGTACGCAAATAGATTCTTCGTCTACCTATTTGAAGTGAAATAATTATTGTTCTCATTATCAATATAATAAATACCTAATAACATCCATATATACAACTAAAAACAACTACGTATATTATGTAACAACCTACTTTTCAAAAATAAATATATTTACAGATTAAATCAAATAATAAATTTATATTTATGGAAACAAATTGCTTATGTCTGAGGACTGAAATCAAGATGGGTGTTTTTTCTTTATATCATTGTTTTAAACGAAATTAGTTATTCGTACATACTGTAAAGTGTTTGACTATCTATCCTAATTCGCCAATAAAAATACTTTAATTAAGGCATAATATTAGTATCAAGAAGAAATGTTAGTTGTTCTGTAGTTTGTTTCAGATGACACTAGATGGCGCCTCTGGTCTCACATTCTTATAAAAAATATCTAAACACACAATTTAGTCACGATATTTTTAGAACATTATTAGTATAAATTCTTTTGATTTATATGTAAAGTACTATTGCTATAGTTAGACGTTTTCAATTAAAATATTAATAGGTAATGTGTACAACATAAAGGAGAATAAAGTGTGTTCCTTGTATATTTTCAGTAGGAGGTTTCCTTCCTTTATGATATCTTCATGTATTTAGAAAAGCGAGCTAGTAAGTATATAGTATAGATCTAGTACCTAGCAACGGAGTTATATAAGGTTTAGTGTAAATTACCTACATGTTGCCTAATAACAAACACATGTGAGAGTCAGGTTGTAAAAGCCGTAGGTACCTTTCAAAAACTAAACAAAACACTGGCTCATTCCATTGTCTAAGCAGCACTGCAAATTTTTAACTCTCCCTAATCCGATCATAAAAGTAAAAGAATATTTTATGGCCCGTAAATCATTTTTTCTTTGTTTCCATCTTCGCCGGTAAAAATAAAGCTGTTTTCTATAACTTTGCTGTGTCGATTATATGTCTTATGCAAGTTACTCTAAGTCGAAAATCCATCGGCGAGAAGAAAACGAATGGTTGTTGTTGTCGACAGAGTTTGCCGGTGAGAACAAAAGGTTAAATAACTCGTTGGAAAATGAACTCTATTGCTAATGGACTAGTGATATTGCATCGTAGGCTGAAATAGATGCTAAGTCTCGGGCATAAGACACATAATTCCTTGTTTTGAAAGTTCTATGCCTACCGGCTTTTATGATGTTGTGTTTGCACATAGAAACAGGAAATTTTAAATTGCATTTTGTTTTATATATTAAAGTTATATATAATTATAGGTTTATTTTAAAATGTTAGGTATATCATGATAAATGTGATATATCATATATGTATTATCTCTCGCATGTTACTGAATGTATTTTGCTGTGCCTGGCCAGGGCCTGATGTTAGTTAAACATAATTCACTGGTGGAATGCAAATAAATAATAATAAACTAATGTTCTAACTATAAAATGTAAATCATTCGCTTCAGCACCTGTTTGACCTCTAAAAACCATTCTAAAAACCTGACCAAAAATATAAGGAATTCTGCTATGGTTTAAAAATTAAAAAATACTTTATATGGAGCTGTTTTATGCTGATTAAACTTTCGGGTCTGGCTTTAGTATTCTAACTACGTATTTAGACTCATTCGCTATTCATATACATTGCTTATACACGCAATTCTAGTACAATTTTTCCTATTGAACATAGTATTAATTTAAAACAGTGCAACAAAAGATTGCGAGCTTCCATACAGATTTTTTTATACCTAATTGTATGAAATATACTTAGTCATTCAAATAGACCTTCACAGGCACTAATGAAACGTCGACTCTAATGCGCGGTTCGGAAGGTTGCTTTTGAGAACAGGCGGCAATTTCTCTTTACAAAACAAGTTTTTTACAATTTATTTTATAATTAAAAATTTAGTCCTTCTAGATACTCTATCATTAGGCAATGTAGATGAATCACTAATGTCCTAGAACAGCCCTAACACACGGTTTTCTGACTACAACATATGTTTATCAGATAACTGAATGCTTTGGTTTTTAATGTCATTGTTTGTGGGGTTTGTACATACATATATATAATGATTTATAACTACCTGAGAGTATGCGCCTATTGGCAGAATAAATATAATAATTAGAAGGTAGAGTCAGTAAAACACTAAATATTCTAGTCTAATAGTTTTATTGAACCAGATGTCGATTAGCGACACATACATGAACGTACATGTGTATATGATTACATGCGAATAATTAAATAAATAAAAAGAAATCAGAAATATAAATAAAAAAATAACTTTTTATTCATCATAAATAAATTAACATGATTTAGTTTTACTTATAAATATTATTTATACTGCAGAATGGTAATCACATGGGGAACTAATTACATAAGTAAGTGTGGTGGTGTGTGGAACAATATCGTGAGCATCGCACCACGCGAGACAGCCGAGGGATAGCCGACCTTAACACTTACTACGTTAATATCAAATATCGAATATCGAACACTATACATAACATATCCGGGTCACCCCGAGAGAGACGGGTGAACGTCCCTCCCGCTCCCGCGTGGTGTGATGCTAGTAACTTGGCTAGGCTAATTAGTGCTAAATTCACTTTGCGTTCGCTTCTTCAGCTTCTAGTCGCTTGCGCATGGACTCGGGCATCTCGGCGGGCGGGGGTCGCGGCATCCTCAGCCACACCTACGATCGGAAACATACTTTAACTAGGGAAATAATACGGTCCACATTACATTGGCGGAGTTAAATCTCATAGTTAAAGTTGTCCACAGCGTTTGTCGGTAGGAACAATTGGTTGTTTTCATAATCATTGAATGAAAATTGAACTCGAAAGTAATATGTAGCATTTTCAATAGACTGTGCTATTCGATAAATGGTTTAACAAATATACTTCCTCATAATGACGATTAAGATTCAGATAATATTATATCCCTCCATTTGATTGACATGACGGTTTTTTGATACGGGAAGGGCTTACTGTATACAAACATCTATACATCCATTCAACCTCACAAACATTCTTGTTTATATCTAGAATAGAGTAATTTTATTAAATGACTATTTGACTTTTGATACACCCTTACTGTATTAAAAATAAAATATCTATATATCCATCAATCCTCACGCACATTATAGTTTATATATTATCTATTATATTATTGATTAAATGACTATTAAATGCTTGAAATGCCCTTACTACAGTATTAAAAATCAAATATTGTATATATATCTAGTGGTATATGTACATACCTTGACGGCGTCGTATATGAACCACTGCAGCGCGGTGAGTGTACCGATCATGACGATCCTGGGACCGAGCCCCTTCCACACGCCCGCCATGCCGAGCTTGCCGATGATCGAGCCGACCGTCGCAGTCTTGTCCTGGAAAACGTGCGTACGAATTCACATTAAATAGCTATCGACACTAGCTGACTCGCGGAACTTCCCAGTTTCCAGTTTTGCTACATTTTCATTGATACTCCGCTTCTTTTGGTCTATTTAACATAGTTCCCGTTGTATACTCCCAGTATAGGAATAAAATGTAGCCTTTGTTCAGCAGAGACAGTGTACCTTCCCAACGGTGAAAACATTTTTCAAATCAGTCAAGTAGTTTTGGAGTCTATTGATACTACAGTGCAAGCAAACAAACAATCAAATCTTTCCTGGTAGTAGTTTTTGAGATTACCGCGTCTAAACAGTTTTGTAATTGCTTTGATGTACAACTTTCATATAAGACTTACTAAAATTTTTATTGAATTTGAATTGAAGTACATATGTATATTAAATATCATAATGTAACTACACTACATTATCAACTACCACCGCCTATGCAAATACCAATAGGATTGCCGATATGTTCCCGACCTAGATTACAAAGCCCTAGAAGGGTACCAAGTGTACTAACACGCAGATTAACAAAACACTTTACTCTGAAAAGCTTTTCTACATTCAAAACAACATCATGAGTGACCTGAAAATCCTGGTAAGGAACTAACGACCGTATATTTGTTTTATACATCAAGATAGTACAAGACGTACCCAAGTGTATAAAAATTACTTACCTTTTTGATGTAACTATGGAAAAGCAATAGCAATATCGAGTTGGATATTTTTTCCATTAAATGACAATGTGGCTCTTAAGTGGATCTGTCAAAACACACTGAGTTTGGATGCAAATATTTTTCAATTATATTTTTTGCATTAAGTCGAACCTCTTTTTAATATTCTAGACATTTCCAATAATGGTGGACTCAAAATTCATTATTCTCATCTCTTTGGTAAGTATGTAGTGTAACCATTACGGTAATTGATGTTATATGAATTAATAATGAAATTCATTGTAGTAAAAATGAATTTTTTAATGAAAATATTTTTTTTACTATTCAATATTTTCAGAAGTCAACCAAATTAAACTTATTTATAGCAAATTTCATTGAGAATAACCACATTAAAATTCAGTCACATGATATGCGGTTCCGTAGGTTGTCTTTGACATCCAAAGGCAATAAACGGTCGTTTGCGGACTAAATGACGGTAAAGAAAGCGGATATTTTTACTCATCAAGTCTAGTTACAAATAGTTAGTAATTTGCAAACCTAATAACTCCACTTTTCTTTTAAAATTTAATTTTGATACCGGCAGAATCTAGATTAGATCAAAATTAAAATAAAAAAAAAGTGTAAACCTAATAAGGAGGTGAGTTTCTAAGGATTGCATATCGTCCCTTAGCTTCCAACACTGCATAAGTTATTTTTACCAACTTTTCAGGAGACGAAAAACTTTTTATTTTAAAAGGCCAACCGTTTTGCGCGCTGTTAATAGTTTTTGAATTAAAGCCTCTTATTGACTGAAATCTATATCATGTGCCGCGCAATGAGCAGCTCTATCGAACGGCATTAAAATGTAGAAACTGCCAATTTTCGACTGGAGCGGTGTTGTAAGCTAAGGGACGATATTAAGGTATCGATATACATAAGGGTAGAAGCTAGTTCAGCTATGAGGACGAGGCAGGGGTGTGTTGTTGTTGTACCTGGTTGAGTTTGGAGACGACGGTGTCGGCGGGGTGGGAGACGATGGCGCAGAACACGCCGGCGATGTAGCCCGCCGCGAACGTCACCACGAGCTGCTCGCCCTTCGAGCACTGGTCGCGGGGCTTCGGCACCACGAACTGCACACAGACGGGGGTAGCATATTGTATATATATGTAAAGAAAACCTCTTTAATCATTGTAAATACTTTTTGTTTTCTTCATAATTATGTTAAGTAAAAATATCTGTCACTAATGACAGATTTCTTTCAGGACATTATATAATATGAATTGCTTATTAATTACATTATAATACGAAATATAAGCTTTTAATGTAGGTTCTTTATTTTACAGGTGAGTTAAGTTTATTGGTTTTGTTATTTGTTATTGTAAATATAATTTTGTAAATAAATCTTTATTTTACAGAAACGCAATAAAAGTTGTTTATTTCATAAAGAACATTATTATATATATATAACAATTAGTTGCCGTAGCCGTTTCACTCGCGTCCCCCAAGATCCCCCATCTTAAATTTTCCCGGGATAATTTTTTTTGTTTTTATAGACCACGTACTGCACACAAACGGGGGTAACAACATTATTGTAGATACATATAACAATTAGTTGCCGTAACCGTTTCACCCGAGTTCCAGGGGATGTTCAATTTTCCCGGGAAAAAATATAGCCTATGTCCTTGCTTAGGCTCTAGACTACCTATGTACCAACTTTCATTTAAATCGGTTCAGTAGTTCAGTGCTTCAGTAGTGGTATCAAATGATATATAGCCTATAGCCTTCCTCGATATATGGACTATCTAATGCAGAAATAATTTTTCATATCGGACCAGTAGTTCCTGAGATTAGCGCGATCAACCAACCAAACAAGCAAACTCTTCCGCTTTATCATATAAGTATAGATTAGGGGCCCCCTGTGGTTACATCCGCGTTCCCTGGAGATCTTCAATTTTCCCGGTACAAAAAGAAGCCCATGTGTTAATAATAATAAAATGTTTTATTTGCACGAACATGGTGAAAATGGTGACAAATTAAATTGAAAGGCCCTATATACTGCCAATAACTGGCATGCAAAAATACTACAATTACATCCAGAATTCCAGACACAGAACAAAGAGACATATTCACTATTCAGGTGATTTGTAGTAAATCTGGATACTACACCAAGTTTTAAATCAGATTAGGCATTCTGATAAATCTCAAGAGTCCATATTTTTTTGAGATTCCAATATAGCATATAATACGTTTTGTCATGAATTATTATTTAATTATTATGAAGATCATACCTTGTAGAGAAGTTCGACGGTCTTCTCGAAGCAGGCGAACTTCATCATGGTGTACGGGATCTGCCTGCCCCACAGCGGCGCGAGCCCCTTGTAGAAGGTGCCGTAGCCCTCGTTCTGTACCATCTTGGGCCACGCCTCGCGCAGAGTGTTCGCGAACCCGGGCATGGTCTGGATGCGGACCTGTTCACCTCACAATGTCTAGTTATTCGGTTCATATACGAGTGTTATCGTGTTAGAATAAAACCCTATGTTTTTAACGCTTATTTTATGAGGGATTACTTTGTAGGTCTAATGAAACTTAAAGGACACCGAATCTCCATAGAATATGTATTTAAGTAAATTCATAAACCTAAATATTGAATAAATGTCTCTTGTTGTAATCCAATACCATCTGAACTGAATAAAAAAATCATTTTATTGAAAACCAAATAATTGAAAGTGATGGTACAGCCCGTTGTTTGGAAAAACAATAGACTACAATGAAATTTGGCACTGACAAAATTTTAACAGTTTAAATTGCTAGCTTAATCAAAGTGTGGGGAGTCCTCATTATTTTATTTAATTAGCTGTTGGATACTGTGACAATTATTACAGATTACATTACCAACGTAAACTAAAGTCAATTCTCATATTTTTTTTGCCCTAGCAGCCCGTACGCGGGTCAACCGTGGTGTTAATTTAAGCGTGGCAGTCCTTTTTTTTTTAATGGACTAGAAGGTGTTAGCCTCAGATGGCTTTTACACCGTTACGTTGTTTCGGTGAGCGCAGAGGGCTCTCAACCGAAGGAGAATTTAACGCGTGGCAGTCCTCAGATCTCATAATCTATATATCACAGGGCACCCCCGGCGCACCGACCGGACACGCTGCACGCGACGCACGTGACGTCACGCGCAGGGCGACGAGTGACGTCACCGACACGGACCGAGCGCACCGGTTACCCTCCAGCGCTGTTTTTCGTCATTGGACGCCATTTTGTTTTGTATTTTTAACATCTACCTACATTTTGTAGTAATACTCTCGTGACGTAAAGTTTTTCTAAGAAATGTGATTAAATAGTAGAAAATATGATATATACCTAATTATATTCAAATTAAATTGTCTGTCTAATTACAAACGTTAACAACAACGCCTCTACTGAATCTGACAAATTAATTTGTCAATAAATGTTATTTATCTTCAAAGTAAATAAGAATGATATTGAGTAGTAAGCCAGTTTAAAATAAGCTACCTTAATAAGAGATTACATATCCTAAAATAACAGAACCAACTATAGTGTAAAATTTTTCACGTTCACGAGAAAAAATTATACCTATATAATAAGTTTACCTGCACCAAACTCTTAAAATAAAAATCCTCCTATTCTCTACATAGCATACCTTAGCGGCCTCGAGCGGCGACAGAGCGATGTCAGCGAAGAATTCAGCGGAAGCCGACGCGGCGAGGTACACGAACGTACGGTACGTGTACGCGGTCTCCTCGTCCAGGAGATTGTTGTAACCCACTTTGAACACCTCGTACAGACCGAACTTGCACAGACCCTGAGACAGATATACATAGTTAACACGTGTGCGAGAGTGATGGCATGAGGTATGTGATGGGTTACTTTCATAGTGTTGTTGTCCACAATGTTATATCGGTAGGAACAATTGGAAATTTGTTTTTTAATCATGGTAAAAATATTAAGACCGTCTGGAGTCTCTTATGACAAGGTGAGTCAGTGGTGAGACCATTTATTTTGTGAGTATATTTTCATATAAAATATCTTCAAGAACAAAGTGACTTCCCCTTAATGGAGACAATAATATGCACCAGTTGTTTCTGAGATTAGTGCTCTCAACCAAACTAGTTATTAATAGTAGTAAAAAAATATATTAAGATAAGCTCATAATAATAGCAGGGATTCATCTCATTACGCTGATTCAAATAACTCACTCTCTCAGAAATCATTTGTATCCTCTAAATTAGTAACAATATCATCCCTTAGCCTTTTGTTTTTCTCAGATGGCTTTTACACCCTTCGCGGACGTTTCGATGAGCGCAGAAGGCTCTTAACCGAAGAGTCCTCTAGCCTTAAAAACCTTCACATTATGATCCTACATGATTGGTCCGACTGATTTCGGCCATGGTGACCACTTAGACTCCTAGTCAGTCTAGCGCTGGTGCACCCGAAGATGGCTTATGTAGCCTATTTTCGCCTATGATCCTACATATATATATAAGGTACCTGTAGCGAGTATCCAATGAAGGTGGGTGCCCATCCCTTGGCGAGGCCGCGCATGCCCTCCTCGCGCACCGACACCTTGAAGCCGTTCACAACGTTCTTGTACTTGTCGGGGTCCACCTGCAGCCGGCACTTCACCAGGTCGAGGGGCACCACGGCCGTGTGGGTGATACCTGGATAACAACACACACATACACATTAAACTTCTAGCCAATACATATAAATAAATATCCTGGGACATTTCTCACGCGCAGTCATGCCAAACTAAGCAGAGCTTATATGGTAACCAGATAGCTGATATACCACATGTACTACTTTTAAATACATACTCATATAGATATTTACATCTAGACACAGAACAAACTGACATATACATGCATACATATGTTTGTCCTGGGTGGGATTCGAACGACCGGCGATTTGAATGTCAGGGCCCCTAATTACAGAGCCAACTTAGAACTTTAGATTCTATGTGTTTATTTGTGCGTTTGTGCACGCTTATCTCAAGACGGCTTTTCCGATTAAGTAAGTAAATAAGGTAAGCTTCACTTAACATTTAGTGTTTGTTTCATGTCAATTGGTTCATCAATAAAAAAGTTATGCCAATTTATAGATGTTATGAATGTACTTTCCTATTTCTTATATTTGAGTGTTATATATGCACGCGGTTTCACCCACGTTCCCGGAGATCGTAATTTTATTCTTGAGATAAAAAGTATCTGTATAGTTTAAGAGTGCCAAGTTTCGTAACAGATCCCAGAAAATAGTTATTTCGATCGATACTCCTGCTAAACGGCTATTGATTTTCATGTCTTCAGTAGTATTTGTTCTACAAAATATGGAGCTATCTGTATATTATGTAACTGTAAGCGGGCATTCACCTAAAAATGGCTTCTGTCTGTCTGCATTGGCACGGCCTAGCGCATGCGTATACCGAGACAACCGTAAGGAAATACTTGACTAGCCTACGACTCCTACCTTAGGTATAGCTATTATTTATTTAAAACTAGCGGACCCAGCAGACTTCGTTCTGCCCACCAGCGCCACCAACCGGGTCCAAATTGATGTATTATACACAAAAACATTCCCGATAAAATACTCCGTAATTTGGTGAAAATCGCATGAAAATCTGTTCAGTAGTTTTTGTGTTCATTGCATTCAGACAGACAGAGGCGGCGGGGACTTTGTTTTATATATATATATAGATGATGTACTTATGCGAAGGATTGGTACATCAAAGCTCAAAACCGGGAGTAAAGAAATAAAGGTGAGGCCTTTGGCCTGCAGTGGGCCAGCACAGGCTTAAAATTAATATGAAGAAACTTGCGTCCGCCCTGCGGTTTTACCCAGGGGACCTTTAAGTTTCCCGGGATAAAAAGTAGCCTATGCATTAATCCAAGATATATCTGTGTTCCTTACCGTTCAGTAGTCTATGCGTGAAAGACTAACAAATATTCATACTCGCAAGCTTTCGCATTTCTAACATTAGTAGGATTATATCTATTAACATAAACAAATATCCTAAAAACAGGGCACTTGTGAATACAGGTCGACTCTGTTCGTAAGATCCCCCGGGAATGCGGGTGCAACCGCGGCGAACCAATAGTGTAGAATCTCATTAATTCATATTCGGAATAAGATGGGCGCGTAATAAACTTGGCATGGAAAACGTTCCCAGCAAAACTAATTACGTAATACTTGCGTTATATAACATTTGTGATAATTTCCATAGTGCAGCGATACCGCGGGGATTACGCTAAATTATTATCAGCTGATTTATCATCCGTTATCCTAGTGTTCAATCACGGCCAGTGTCAGATTATCCGCATTACTATTACTATGTTTATGGGTCAGAGAAAGAATTTATTTATATTTACTATAGTCACGTGCTATGGTGCATTCACTGAATATATAGGGGTTTTCGATAGTCGCTATATTTTTAAATACCTTCTATATTTAGTAGCTTCATAGGCATGGGCGTACTCAGGTTCGGGGGCCGGGGACAAATCAGATATTACCCAGAATTTAAATACGGCTCGTATACCGAGTAAATCGCATACTTTTTTAAAGACGTGTTACATTGTATTGCAATTGGCAAGTTATTAAGGAAAGAAACAAAAGTCAAGGAGGGCAAAAAGGGGCAGCTGGCCTCCCCTGGGTACGCCCATGCTCATAGTTCTTACTATTATTATAAGTGCGAAAATTTGGATGCATGTAGGTACAGTATTTGTAGTACTCGATTAACGAAGAACGGCTGATGGGATTTTAAAGAAATTTGGTACAGTGCTGGAGCACTATACATAGGCTTCATAGGAACAGGCTAAATAGGAGAATTGTAGGTCCCCTGAGATAGAGAGTTCCCAGGAACGGAAGCTAGTCAACAAGAAATGTAATCAGATTGGCCAAATGTGAAAAATGTTCCAGGATATATTCAAATATTTCTATAGTGTACTTACCGCATGAGAGGACACCACCCAGACCGCACAGAGCGAAGTATTTGGGTGAAGCGAACTCGCAGGAGTCACCCTGCACCACCGCCGACGCGGCCATGCCGCTCTGTCACACAACACAATTAATTTATATATTAATGCATAAACACACACAAATTACAATTCAAAATTCCTAAAAAGTACCTGAACTAATCTTTAGTTCACCTATTACTAGCCATAGTCCCCAAATAGTATTTTAAGTCCTCATCATCATCAGCTCAAATACGTCTGCTCCGAGGAGCATTAGCCTACCTAACAACGAGGGGGTTTAGGCCATAGTCCACCATGCGGGCCTAGTACTTTTCAATTGTGACATTCTAAATCGTACCTACATGGTAAATTGGTGAAGAAATTCTTTATGAACAAATTATATACTCGTAGTAAAAAGTTGTGGTGAATGAGTTAGTATATCGATTACATTTATAAGTTTACGTGGTGCACTACGGTCTAAACCCCCTCGATTTTAGGGGAGGCTCGAGGCTCTGCTCCTGCAGTGGAGACGTACCTCATATAAGTCTTCTATAAATCGTTTAGGAAAGTATTAAATTTAATCAAATCATCTTTAAATAAACTTAAGTTTTAGGTTTACTGTTAATAATTATCAGAAGACATTCATCACCACAGCAATATCTCATAACCATTAAACTTTAATGGTATTCGAAATATGTAGATATTATTAAAGGTTGTAATTGCAAAAACCATTTACTGACTAATGTAATTAGTGGCGTGGGTGGATCCTTTAGGGAGATAGAAAGTACCTATATATTCACGTATGTACTGCTAATGTACCTATGGTTATGTAAACCTTTGACCTTATTCCTACATTGAAAATATTACATCACTCATCGGTTCACAATGTCAAACACAAACTTGGCGAACCGCCACTTGAAGAGATATTTTAATAATATAGTATTAACAACAATGCATAACTAACTAGGTAATTTAGTGGGTGTCTTAGAGAGTTGTATTGAGACGATGGAATACGGCATATTGACTGACTATGAAAATTAAACTTATAAAAAATATTTATTCCGAAAAATGGAACGTCAAATCATTAATTCATGCTTTTCAGATGTTGCATTCAAGATAACTGTGATGAGCGTTCATTAATTGAATTCTAATTATTATTATCATAATATGTAAACGGTTAATTTTCGAAGACCCTATTCTAGCTAATTATTATCATAATTATTTATTGGAAATCTGTTAACATCTCTCGTATGAAAACATGAATAGTTCTAGAGCTTTTAATGTATTCTTATATACGGTGATGTTTCCATACAATGTTTTCCTTTATCGAAACCTGCATGCCTGAGATGTCACAATCAAAGGCACGTAAAGTCAGCCCTAGGGCTGACTGGTATACACCCTCCCGTTGTTAGGGGCGGCTCGTGCTCCAACAGTGGAGACATATTTGAGCTGATGAAGATGTGTCTTACTCATTAAACCCTATATTTCGTTTGAAATGTACATTATCAAGCCCTCAGATCTCATAATCTATTAGTCACAGGGCAACTCTGCCGCGGCGCAAGTCTCGGGTCGGACACGCAGCTGACATACAGCAGAGCGACGTAATACGACGCGTCGCCGACACGACCCGAGACCACGACACGACAGCACCCCTCCAGCATGAGTTTTCATCATTGGGCATAATATTACAATAGTATAAAACAAAGACCAATTCTAAGTGTCCTGTTTCCCTAAATTATCATGCCAAGTGGGTCCCGACTTCCCCTAGCGAAGCCCTGAGCCGAGACACAGTCCCACTCCAGGGTTCTAGTCCATTAAAAAAATATAGTCCCAAATCTGTACAAAATTGAATGAAAATGGGTGGTTTATACGCGAAAGGGTAACAGACATTTACTTTCGCATTTATAAGTACATAAGTAGTAGTATAGTAAGTTAGTATATTGCAACCATGCGAAGTCGGGATGGGTCGCTAGGTTAATTCACATTAGTAAATAGAAATATGTATAAATTCCAACATGTTCTATGTTCGAAAATCTTGTCGAAGATATGTGGATATTTCCTGTTGACGAGCCGTTGCTATCCATGATAATTGTGGCACACGTATGTGCATTACTTGCACTATAATGCAACAAAGTCTGTGTCTATATTTGTATTTGTTTCTATCTGCGAGTAGTAAAATAATATCAGCAACTAACATAGTTCACGTAAGTGCCTTGAACAAACAGTTCAAAAACACCAAATGCTCTAGACACGTATTAATATTTATTGATGGGACGGGAAGGTCCAAGGTCTAATGGCTTTTACACCTTTATGCGAACAAGTATTTAGATACGTAACATTGAATTCGTTGCAATGTCTTTCTGCACTCGACTTTGACGTCGATAATGTTAGAATTGGGCCACTGGCGTTATATGCTTCCATATTGTGTGACGTAGGTAAAGTGAATTAATAGTGAAAATTTAGCGGATAATCTATGACAACGACTAAACGTAAAATATTCCAATTTCGAACCGTATTCGTCTATCATTAGATAACGTGACTGACTACCAAAATAATATGTTCAGTCTACCTTGTCTTTGACGCTATGTTTAACTAGTTTGTTAGGTAAGTTATTGCCTAGAAGTTAGCCTCAGATGGCTTTTACACCCGTACACTGTTTCAGTGGGAGCGAGGTCTTGTTGACAATTATATATACAGACTGGCTCCCCGTGGTTTCACGGGATAAAAAGTAGCTTATGTTTTATTCCAGAACATATTCTATGTGCCAAAGTTCAAGCAACCCTTCAGCCGTTTTGAAAGAGTACCAAACATATGGAATATTTATGAGTATGGATGAATGGTCATCCATACTCATAAATTTTCGCATTTATAATATTACTAGCGACCCGCCCCGGCTTTGTACGGGTGCAGTGTTTATAGACACGCGTCGCAAAAAAATGGGACAACAGTCAACACGTTAGAAACCTCAAAAATAACAGTATTACTCCACTATTTAATGATGTTATAATACATAGAAGCCTCTCTTTAATCATTCTATCTATTAAAAAAACCGCATCAAAATTCGTTGCGTAGTTTTAAAGATTTAAGCATACATAGCGAAAGCGACTTTGTTTCATACTATGTAGTGAGAGTGAAGTAGGATATAATTATATATAGATAGTTACCGGCTCTGTCTGTGTGGTGGCGACTGTGGAGGCCTGGCACTGCGCGGGTGAGAGCGGTCCCCGGAACGGGGAGTTCCGCGCCGTGTCCAACAACGATGAGAACATTATTCTGTACACAATAATCACACATTATTATTATATTTATTAATATTGATGTATTTGGTTCACTATGACCTACACTAGCCATAGAAATATTTCTTATCAGTGCATAGTTGCTGTTCACGACTATTTTAATATGTACTCATAATGTTTATTTGATTAATGTACTTAGACCTAAGATGTATTTTTATAAGATTGTTAATTATTGTTATGTGAGATTTTAAGACTGTAATTAGAATAAGAAAATATGAAAATAAATGATAATTGGTCGGCGGGTCTCACTTCGGTAATGCCTCGATTTGGACATCGAACATCTCCTGTCCCCCTCCCACGCGTTCGCCCGTTCTAACACAACGCTGCCACGCCCACCGTCGCTCGTTGTGTTAGTTAACGTTTGCGGACCTTGGGTCGGGGATATAAATGGCCAAATCGGGGCATACGGCATGGGGTGAACACAAGGATCCGAGAAATATAAGAAGAAATAATAAGGAAGAAGAAATCCCTGAAGAAAAAACCCCCTAGAAGAGACCCCGCCGACCAAATTGAAATTATACTCTCTGAGTTTTTCTCCAACCCAAGAACAAAAGTATTAGCCGTCAAGAAACCTCAAACCCCCCTCACCCCATCGAATGTACAGTGGGCCACGATCCCATCAGCTATCGAAGGCTGGGTTCTGCTGTACATTTAATGGTCCTTCGAGCCGGATCCACTGAACCGAGGAATCAAGATGGTTAATACAAGGAGCTCCGAAGCCACCGGTCACCCGACCACCCGGTCGACTGACGACCAGACCAGACGGACCGCCGCCGCCAGACAACGCCGCGACACTGAAGCCGCCAACCCGGCGCCAACGCCGTCCACGTCCGTAGAGGATGCACAACCGCCGCTGACTCAGTCGCCTACCGGGCTCGGTGTTCTTCCATTGCTCACCGCAGCCCGAGGAACCACTACGGTGACTGAACCGTCGACGTTTGCCAAACCAACGCCAACTCAACTGCCTACCGGGCTCGGTGTTCATCCATTGCTCACCGCAGCTCGAGGGCTCGTCGCCGCCCGTGATGCGCTGACGTCATCCGGGGAGACGAGCCTCGAGACAGGCACTGTTGAGACAAGCACTGCAGCAACGACGGAAGACCAGACAGCTCCGGAAAAGCGGAAATCGGACATCACCGTCGTCGGGGGAAGGCCCACGGCACCACGCACGACGTCATCGAGCAGAAGCCGACGCCGAGAAATCCTCAAGGCAAAGGAAGAATTATTGACGAAGCAGGCGGAACTCGCAGCACTAAGGGTGGCCATACTGGAGGAAGACTCTGAAGATGAATTGGAGTCAGTGGCAACTGAACGAGAGGCCAGGGTCCGATCCTGGGTGCAGCAGCACCCCAACCCTCCGGCCATACTGCCACTAGAAGAGATACCGCGAGGTGAACAGGCCCCTCCGATTGCGACGAACACGCATGATGAACCTGAGGGACCGACTCGCACACAGAAGAATGAGTATAGCGGACTGGCGCTAGCCATAGCTGAAGCGGCGCGCGCTATGCAACCCTCCGTGGTGGTACAACGGAAGACTCCCGAACTCCCAGTATTCAATGGGACTTCGGGGGAATGGCTACCATTCAAGGCGGCCTTCGAGCAGACAGCGAACACCACCACCGAGCAAGAGAACCTGGCAAGACTGCGACGAAGCTTGAAGGGGGCGGCGAGAGAAGCAACTCAATGCCTATTCATCGGGTCCACCACAACACAAGAAGTAATGAAACTCCTTGCAGCGAGATTTGGACGACCCGACGCACTTGTCATGGCGGAGATGGAAAAATTGAAGACACTGCCAAGACTGAGCGATGCGCCGAGGGACATCTGCCTCTTCGCATCTCAAGTCACGAACATCACTGCAACAGTGAAGGCACTGAACAAGATTCACTACCTGTACAACCCAGGTGTAGTGAACGCCATCGTGGAGAAACTACCTGCGACTCTTCGCTACAGATACTACGACTTCGTGACGGAACAGCCGGAAGATGAACCAGACTTGATGAAGATCACCAAGTTTCTAGAACGCACTGCGGAACGATGCGGCGCGTTCGCACCGGCCGAATGCCTGACCGAGCATTCACCGAAGTCGAACCCAAGAAGACCAGCCAGAACATACCACACTGATGACCGGCCGACGCCACAGCCTGAGAAGAACTCCTGCCCGATCTGCAAGAAGACTGGACACTATGCTGCGACGTGCTCGACCTTCAAAGAAGCTACCACCAATGAACGGTGGGACATGGCCTGCAAAGAAAGGCTGTGTTTCCGCTGCCTCGGCATCCGACGTTTCCGCCACATGTGCAAGTACAAGAAATGCGGCATCGACGACTGTAGCCACGCACATCATCACCTGCTACATAACCCGAGGACAGCACCAATGAAGATTGAACCTGCAGCAGAACGAACGAGCACTGCCGTCATGTCAGCAGCACACAAAAGGAACAAGTCCACGCTGCTGAAGATCCTGAAGGTGCAGGTCTCCGGCCCAGCAGGGGTGCATGACACTTATGCACTCCTGGATGACGGGTCCACCTGCACCCTAATTGATGAAAATACAGCAGAGAAGATCGGCGCATCGGGTCCAGAAGCACCACTCTTCATCGAAGGCGTCGCCGGGGCAAGAGTTGAAGCCATACGCTCAAGACGTATCCACTTCTCCATCAGCGGGAACTCGAGCAGAGAACGCTTCAACATCTCCGCCAGAACCATGGACCAGCTCAACCTGGCGCCACAGACCATCAGCAAAGAAGACGTGATGAATTGTCCACACCTAAAGGACATTGAAGAAGATGTCGTCTATGAAGAAGGGACCCCAACCATCCTGATAGGCCAGGACAACTGGCACCTGCTGCTCACCGATGAAACACGCCGCGGCAGTCGAAGTCAGCCAGTTGCCTCTCGAACGCAATTGGGATGGGTCCTCCACGGGACACGACATCACTACCCTTCGAAGACATACACGCAGCGCATTCATCACATAACGGCTGATACAGACAATGAGATAGAACAACTCATGAAAGAACACTTCTCACTTGAAGCACTGGGGATCGCTCAGAAGAAATCCATCACTGAGGCAGAGCAACGTGCTATCAAGCAGCTGGAAGAAAACACGAAGAGGTTACCGGCGGGAGGCTTCGAAACCAGCCTCCTATGGAAGTCCGACAACCCGAAGATACCTGCGAGCTACGACGCCGCGCTCCACCGCCTACAAGGCATTGAAAGAAAACTGGATCGCGACGCAGAACTCAAGAAAAGATACAATCGGCAGATAGAAGTATTATTGGAAAACAACTTTGCCGAACGAGCTCCAGAGAAGAAAAATCAGCGTCTGTGGTATCTACCACATTTCGCCGTGATCAACCCAGCGAAGCCAGAGAAATTAAGAATCGTCCATGATGCGGCAGCAAGATCCCGTGGAACAGCACTAAACGATTTACTGCTGTCAGGTCCCGACCTATTGCAGTCACTGCCAGGGGTGCTGATCAGATTCCGACAACGACCAGTCGCCGTCACCGCTGACATAAAAGACATGTTCCTTCGAGTTGACATCCACGAGCAAGACAGGGACATGCAACGGTTCCTTTGGCGCGGTGACCGGCGGGAGGGTCCACCAGAAGAGTTCCGGATGAAATCGGTTATATTCGGAGCAACGTCGTCCCCCTGCACAGCGATATACGTCAAGAACCGCAACGCCGAGGACCTGAGGGAGAAATATCCTGAAGCATCAGAAGCCGTCATCAAGAACCATTACATGGACGACTTCCTGGGAAGTTTCGACAATGAGGAAGAAGCACTCAAGATATCGAACCAAGTGGCGCTCATCCACAGCCACGCCAACTTCTTCCTCCAGAGATGGGCATCAAACTCCAGATACGTGATCGGCAACATCGCGCCAGGACAAACCGAAGAGAAGGTGGTGCTGGATCCAGAGAAAATACTGGGGATGGTGTGGCGCCCTGAACCTGACACACTATCCTTCAACGTCAACGAGCACAAGATCCCCACCGACATCCTGACGGGAGCGAGCACGCCGACCAAGAGACAAGCCCTGAGAACTGTCATGTCTCTCTTTGATCCGCTAGGACTGGCAACACCAGTCACGATACAGGCAAAGCGCATCATCCAGGAGACGTGGCGAAGCGGCATCGGCTGGGACGATCCCATAGCCGAATCGGAGAACCAGATCTGGAGGCGATGGATGGAGCACGTGCGAAGACTACCGAACCTTGCTGTGCCACGCTGCCACCCTCAACTCAGCCGAGCCAAGACAACGGAACTGCACACCTTTGTGGATGCCAGCTCGACCTCATACGCTGGCGCAGTCTACTGGCGAGTCGAGGATGAAGAAGGACGAGTACACACTAGCCTGGTCATAGCAAAGGCACGAGTCGCACCAGTGAACAAGGTGACTTCGGTGCCACGCCTGGAACTTCAAGCGGCACTGCTAGGCACCCGCCTAGCCCGCACGGCGATGGACGAGCATGACCTGAAGCCAGATCGACGTGTGTTCTGGTCCGACTCACGAACTGTACTCGCCTGGCTGAGAACTGGCCCGCGAGCATTCAAGCCATTCGTCGCACACCGGGTAGCTGAAATCGCCGAAGAAACGAAGACAACAGAGTGGCGTTGGGTACCCACCAAACTCAACGTCGCCGATGATGCCACGAGAGACACCCCTGAAGACTTCTCATCAGATCACAGATGGTTCCGCGGCCCTGAGTACTTATATCTCAAAGAAGAAGATTGGCCACGGGAGAACAAAGACACCATAGAAGATGAAGTCACAGGCGAAGAGCGCGTCAATACCACGAGTAAAACCGCCACTCGCCTCACCGAAGCTCTACCAAACCTGCAACGCTTCTCGTCGTATCTACGAGCCACGCGAGCCACTGCGCGAATATTGCAGTTCATCGACCTCGTGAGACCAGGAGAAAGATGTGCGGCGAACTACAAGCGCACAAAGAAGAATAAGGTCCACGATCCTGACTGGCGCACGAACAAGGCTGCGGGTCCGACGAAGACATCCACACGAGTCCGATCAAGAACTGGTGTGCCCAACTTCATCCCTATCGAAGCTAGGCATATGCACCAGGCGGAACTCCTGTGGGTTCGCGCACAACAACAAGAATTGTTTGAAGAAGAAAGCCGCGCGATACGACAAGGTGTTCCCGTCTCTGCCACCAGTCGTCTAAGACTGCTGGCGCTGACCATAGACTCCGAAGGTGTAATGAGACTGAAGTCCCGGATCGACGTCGCCCAGGACATCACTGAAGAACAAAGGGCACCTGCCGTGATTGACGGCCACCACCGATGGACCCAACTCTATGTACATTGGGTTCATTCAAGACTCCATCATGGTGGCTTCAACATCACCGCTAACGAAGTCCGACAGCACTACTGGGTGCTACGACTACGAAACACAGTACGACAAGAGATCCAGAAGTGCCAGAGCTGCCGCATCAGAAGAGCGACGCCGGCTCAACCATCGACCGGCAATCATCCACCGAGCCGCCTGGCACATCATCAAAGACCTTTCACCTACACGGGTCTCGACTACTTCGGCCCGATCACCGTGACCGTCGGCAGAGGAAGACAGAAGAGATATGGTGTACTCTTCACGTGTTTGACGACGCGCGCCGTACACCTGGAGGTCGCTCACAGCTTGACGACAGACTCCGCGATCATGGCACTGCGGCGCTTCATTGCGCGCCGCGGGTGCCCCACCGAACTCTGGAGCGACCAAGGGACGAACCTCAAAGGCGCCGACGTCGAGATGAAGAAAGCAGCAAGAGAAGCCATGGAGCAGGAGGCGTCTGTACGCGCTATCCGCTGGCGTTTCATCCCACCATCCGCCCCATTCATGGGTGGAGCGTGGGAACGACTGGTACGCAGCGTGAAGACAGCACTGGAGGTGACACTCCGGGAACGCGCACCGACCGACGAAGTATTGCAGACCCTGCTGACCGAAGCTGAACACACCATCAACAGTCGGCCGTTGACCCACGTGTCAATGGCAGCTGACGACCCCGAAGCACTGACACCGAACCACTTCCTGCTCGGCGGATCATCGCGAGTACCCCTGCCGGGCGCCTTCAACGAACGAGACGCGGCCAACACGAAGACATGGAGAGTTAGCCAAGCCCTGGCTGACATGTTCTGGTCCCGCTGGGTGAGGGAGTACCTGCCGGAATTACAACACCGGCGGGAGCCCCACGCGAGGCGAGGCGCCATTCAACTCGGCGACCTGGTGTTCATCGCAGACGGCACCCTGCCACGGAACCAGTGGCCGCGCGGAGAAGTGGTGGCAACATTTCCCGGACCGGATGGGGAAATACGTGCCGTCGACGTCCGCACAAACCGAGGGGTGCTGCGCCGGCCGACGAAGAAGCTCGCGATCCTCAGAATAAGCGCCGTGAACTCCAAAGATACAGCCTGAGACACAGGACTGCGGCGGGAGAGAATGTTCACGACTATTTTAATATGTACTCATAATGTTTATTTGATTAATGTACTTAGACCTAAGATGTATTTTTATAAGATTGTTAATTATTGTTATGTGAGATTTTAAGACTGTAATTAGAATAAGAAAATATGAAAATAAATGATAATTGGTCGGCGGGTCTCACTTCGGTAATGCCTCGATTTGGACATCGAACATCTCCTGTCCCCCTCCCACGCGTTCGCCCGTTCTAACACAACGCTGCCACGCCCACCGTCGCTCGTTGTGTTAGTTAACGTTTGCGGACCTTGGGTCGGGGATATAAATGGCCAAATCGGGGCATACGGCATGGGATTGATTCCGCTTCGAGCCGTCGCACCGGACGGACGTTCCTTTGTGCGCCCGCACGCTGCCCGACTCGATTCCGAGAAGCCCTTTCTACCTGGCACAGGTGGCAACCCAGCCCGGATTACGGATTGGATTCGAAGAAGCTTTCATTGTTTTTATTACCTGTCGGTCGTTTTCACGATAGACAGGACCAAACACCTGTCTGTTATCAGTCGTTTTCACGATAGTAACATTCAGGCCGCCCTTCAAGGCAACTATTTTGTAAATCCACGATTTTTAGTGGTGGCTGACGGATACCTCCCGGTGCCAACGAAGTCGGTCGTGCGTGCCCCGAGCGCCCGCTTTCCCCTTCAGGGCAAAGCAAAATCTCGGACGGGGCTGGATCAGTTGGCCTTGGGTTGTTCCCTAGTCAACCCCAGCTATCTCCTCCTCCCACCCTACCCTTTCCCTACCATCCCATCCCTTGGTGTTTGTTTGGGTGTGCGGACCACGGTCCAATAACATCCCTGCACCGAGGCTGTTAGGAACCCGTCTGCACATTAAGATTGGCAGAGGGAGACAAGCTTAGGGCACACTATAGGCACTCACCCCTCTGACCTACACCCGGTCAGAGGCCCATTCACCCTCACACAACCTCGGGTTATCCCACCCGAGGCGTTAGACGGTTAGGTCTAGCTTAGGGCGACCGCCTGCAGTTTCTTGTGACTTCTTCTCGCAGGAACGCCCCGCGTAACGAAGTCACCAGGTAGTTTTCCTCGCTAGCATAGGTATTCGTTAGCCCTTAAGGATACGCGACCGGCCACTATGGCCGCGTCGCAAAATTATTCAGGCGGGTCTCCTCCACTAACACTGGAGGAGATCCTAGAGAGCCAGCCCGAGATCTACGGCGACCTCGTCTTAGATTTCGGGCCGGATCGCATTCCGATCCCGACCGCCCTTCAGGCTAACGCGTCCGAACGCGAACGCGTCATCGCTGACGCACGTGTACGCTCAGTAGTGCGCAAAGTTCCGATATGGAGCCCCACTACCTTTTCGCGGCCTCCCTCAGAGGCTAGCTCGCGATCGCGCTCGCCGGTCCGCGCCCCATCCGCGATGTCGGCTCATTCAGAGTCCGAATGTAACGACGAGTCTGAGGAAGCTCAGACGGAATCGCCCGCCACCTCCCCCGCCTCCGCCATCGCCTCTTCCTCGTCGGAAGAGGATTCGCCCTTAAACGTCCCCAAAGGGGGCAAACGTAAGCGTGGCAAGAAGGCCACCAACACCGTCGCTGCGAAAGCAGCGAAGGTAGCGGACCCCTCTCCGCCCGCGAGCCCAGCCCCCGCCCCCGCCCCCGTTCTCGTCGCGAAGGTCGCTTCTCGACCCCCGTCTCCAATGGAGACTCAGACGGCACCGGCCGCCACGTCCCCGCCTTCAGCGGGAAACGAACCGGCAGCTTCCGCTTCAAGGAAGCTAGCCCCTCCCCCTCCGATCTTCCTCCAAGACAAGGGGAAATGGACATCGGTGTCCTCGTGGTGCAACGAGCACCACATCGCATACACGTCGGCTCGGCCTACCGAGCACGGCATTAAAATCACGGTCGTGTCCTCCACCGACCACCGTCAACTCACTAAAGTCCTCCGTGAACGCAGTGTGCCTTTCCACACATACGCCCTCCCCGAGGAGAAAGCCCTCCGTGTTGTAATCCGCGGCGTCCCCAAAGAAATCAGCACGGACGATGTAAAAACCTCCCTTCTGGAGCAATCCCTCCCCGTATTGTCAGTACACCGTATGTACAAGGGCCGCGCTGGCCTCCCGTACAACATGGTGATCGTCGCCCTCGAGCCGAACGCGGCGGCGAAAGCCATTTTTAAAATCCGCACAGTGTGCCATCTATCGGGCATACATGTAGAGCCTCCGCGAAAAAACATCTACCCATCACAGTGCCACAGGTGCCAACTGTACGGGCATTCGTCGCGAAACTGCTACGCCACACCCAGGTGCGTCAAGTGCCTGGGTGATCACGGCACTCCGGAGTGTCCGCGCCCAAAAATTATTTCGGAGCAAACCGAAAAACCCGCGTGCGTCCTATGCCAAACGGTAGGGCACACGGCCAATTACCGGGGCTGCTCGAAAGCCCCGCGTCCGAAACCGCGTACCGCGATCCCGCCCCTAATGAGGCGCCCGCTAGTTCTCGCGAACGGCGAGGTGGTCCTCGCCCCGCAGCGTCCGTCCCCGTGGACAAAGGTCAACTATGACCGTAACTTCCCGGCCACAGTGGCGAAAGCGGCAAGCGCACCTTCAGTGCCAAAGGTGCCGTCGGCGGCACCGATCGTGACGTCCGCCCCCGCTCCCAAGCCTTCTGCTTGGGAAAAACCCCTGATTCCGCGGCCCTTAATCGCGCCCACACCAATCAAACCCCGCGAAACGCCGGTTAAACCCCGCGAAATCCCCGCGCCCGTCGTAAACAACTCACAGTGCGAACATACGGACTTCGCACTGGTCGAGAGATTCGTCAACTCGATTGATTTTGACGAAATTGAAAACTTTGCGGATCAGATCCGTAAAAATGAGGGCAACGGTATGGCCCTCGCGTTAGTAGCTATGCGATTCCGGAAAGTCGCACAATCGTTAGCGTCATTTAAAATCAACGTATAATGGATAATACATCTGTAACGTGTAGAGTCAAACCCAGATCCCTAATAGTAGGCTACTTCAATGCCAACGGCATTGCAGGTCAACGCGAGGAGATAGCAATCTTCCTCCGGGACCATCAGATAGACGTGTTACTTGTTCAAGAGACCTTTTTGAAACCCTCGCACAGGGAACCTAGAATTGCGAACTACTGCGTGGTACGTAACGATAGGCTAGATTCCGCCCTAGGCGGGACCCTGATCTACTACAGAAGGTCCTTGCACTGTACGCCGCTCGATCCTCCTCCCAACCTCCAGTACATTGAGGCGTCGGTATGTCGGCTCGGCATGACCGGTCATGATTCGATCACATTAGTGTCCGCGTATCTTTCTCCGACTTCTACC
The DNA here is from genome assembly GCA_905147785.2 of Thyatira batis. NCBI lineage: Eukaryota > Metazoa > Arthropoda > Insecta > Lepidoptera > Drepanidae > Thyatira > Thyatira batis. The sequence continues at coordinate 795,960 of LR990514.1, forward strand.
CGTTCGTTGCTCCGGAGCGACTTAGAGTTAATTTTCAGTCTCGGTAGCTCTGTCATAGTGGCGGGCGACCTTAACGCAAAGAATACCATCTGGAATTGCGTCGCATCGAATTCCAGAGGTAGACTCCTAGAAACCCTTTTAGTGCCGTTGAATATAGATTTAATAGCGCCCCTCGAACCGACTCATTTTCCCGGGAACTTAGACCATAGACCAGACATATTAGATGTTGTGCTGTTACAAAATGTGAACTTACGTTTGCACGGCATAACAGTACATCATGAATTAAATTCGGACCACCGACCTGTGATCTTAGAATTCATGCCGCGAGTAGGTGCCCCCGATCCAGGTCGACCCTCTCCCACCAAAATTTCGACGGACTGGGCTAGGCTAGGCGAAAGCCTCAAGTCAACCTCGTCCGTTCACTTAGATAAAATCCCCGATAATATCGTCACCGCGGACGACGTAACAGGCGCAATCGACTGCCTAACAGATCACGTGCAATCGTTAGTTAACGATTGCTCACGGACAGTGCCGGACACGAGCGATCGTAAATGGCAAATGCCCGATGACATACGTGAACTGATTAGGCGGAAGAACGCAGTCAAGCACGTGGACGATCGTCGTCCGATGATACATGTCCGGGCTCATCTGCGCGCTCTCCAACGGGTCATCAAGGACCGTGTGGACGAGTGGCGTCAGACGTGTTGGGACCGTACCCTCGACGACCTCGAACCATCACATCAAGCCTTCTGGCAGTTATCGCGAAAATTCACTAAGAATACGATAGTTCCGGTACCTCCCCTCTCGCGTCCAAATCAACCGCTCGCGTTTGAAAGTGACGAAAAATCCGAATGCCTCGCCGACAGCCTGGCGCTTCAATGTACTCCTAGTTCTCTCCCGGTCGACCCGCGTCACGGGGAGCTGGTTAATTCAGAAATAGAACGGAGAGCTTCACTCCCGCTAACTCAGCCTTCCGCTGAGCCATCAGTAGCCACAGTAGTCGACGCCGATGAGGTAACGGAGCCCATACCCCCCGTGACCACTGAGGAGGTCGAATCTATCGTCAAGAACTTGCACCCGAGGAAAGCCCCGGGGCCAGATAAAATCACCAATAAGGTGATCAAGTTATTCCCAGCCACTCTTATAGTGCTTTTAACATCTATTTTTAACGCTGCCCTCTCTTGTAACTTATTTCCACAACAGTGGAAGGAAGCCACCGTGATAGGCATTCACAAACCCGGCAAACCTAGATCCGAGCCCTCCAGTTATCGCCCCATAAGTCTGCTCAACGTCATGGGCAAGATTTATGAGAGGCTTCTCTATATTAGACTCAAAGCCTTTGTAGACGCAAATAAGCTCATTCCTGACGAACAGTTTGGTTTTCGAACCAAACATTCGTGTGTTCAACAAGTCCATCGTATTGTCGAACACGTCTCAAGTAAATTCATGCGCGGTCAGAAAACAGGTATGCTCCTCTTCGACGTGGCGAAGGCATTCGACAAGGTGTGGCACGAAGGCTTAATTTATAAGCTTTACACCGTGGGTGTCCCACCTAGACTCGTGACCATCTTACGAGACTTTCTGTCGAACCGCCAATTTCGCTACCGAGTCGAGGGCGTTCTGTCCTCCCCTCACCCTATACGTGCCGGAGTCCCTCAGGGTTCGGTACTTTCCCCCTTATTATTCACGCTATTCACCAGCGATATGCCCAGGATAGATAAATTCACTAACTTAGCCCTTTTTGCGGATGACACCGCCATATTTTGCTCAGGCACTAGCCCTCAGAATATCACTCGTAAACTCCAACGTGCAGCCAACGCGCTAGGCTCTTGGTTCCGCAAATGGAGAATAGAAATAAACCCCTCTAAAAGTCAGGCAATTCTCTTTCGCAGACCCACCGGTCGTGGTAGTCGCTCTAGAGACCTCCCCTCGACACCAGTAACGCTCTTCGGCGAATCGATCCCCTGGGGTAGGTCAGCCAAGTACCTGGGCGTAACTCTTGACGATAGATTGGACTTCCGGCCACACATAAAGGCGGTACGCGCGCGTGCCGCCTTTGTGATGGGTCGGCTCCATTATCTCCTCAATTCAAAATCTAAACTTTCCTTAAAATGTAAAGTTAGACTCTATACCGCGTGTATTCGTCCAATTATGACGTACGCTAGTACGGTCTTCGCTCAGGCTTCTCCTACGCGTTTAAAGCCACTTCAAGTTTTACAGAACCGGTTCATGCGTAAAATCACGGGTGCCCCGTGGTTCGTTCGCAACGTCGACTTGCACGTCGACTTAAAATTGCCGACCATCAGGCAATTCATGAAACGGGCCTCTCGTCACTATTTCGATTCCGCCGTTAACAGCAGTAACCCGTTAATCGTGCAAGCTGCAAGCTACACGCTATCCCGTATATCCAGCGTACGCAGACCAAGGATCGTCCTTGCCGAGTCTGACGACGAAACCACCAAAATTCAAGACCAGCTTGCAGCCGGTAACTCAGCTCGCGACATACAACCCCACACTAATACACAAATCCGATTCCGTCCTCGCCGGCGAGGACCGCCGCGACGTCCCACCCAGTCTCGTCTTGTTAGTGCGGCCCGTGCCGCAGCTACGACCCAGTCCGTTCCCTAAATAATCATGTCAAGTGAGTCCCCACTTCCCCCAGTGACGCCCTGAGCCGAGGCACGGTCCCGCAGGGGACACCCTCAGCGCTGTCGCTTAAATTTTCCTTCGGTTGAGAGCCATCTGCGCTCACCGAAAAAGTCCGCGTAACGGTGTAAAAGCCATCTGAGGCTGTCACCTTCTAGTCCATTCAAAAAAAAAAAAAAAAAAAAAAAAAACATACGGCATGGGGTGAACACAAGGATCCGAGAAATATAAGAAGAAATAATAAGGAAGAAGAAATCCCTGAAGAAAAAACCCCCTAGAAGAGACCCCGCCGACCAAATTGAAATTATACTCTCTGAGTTTTTCTCCAACCCAAGAACAAAAGTATTAGCCGTCAAGAAACCTCAAACCCCCCTCACCCCATCGAATGTACAGTGGGCCACGATCCCATCAGCTATCGAAGGCTGGGTTCTGCTGTACAGTTGCCTGGAAGAGATTGTGTTTGAAATATGTCCGCCTACATAGTTGTACCCTACCCTGTATCAAAACACAGGGTGAAAAGTATTTTGTAACCTTTAAAAAATATCAATGACACCCATTTTATTAAAATTTTAAAATACCCACAAAACATCAGAGATAAGAAAAAAGTTGTCAATATATTTCTTAGTTATGTTTTATGGTGATTTGTCTTTTTGTGTATGCATTTATATATACCTATTCTATGATACATAAAATATAATTCGGACTTGATTTGAAAAGTTCAATTGTAAAACAAAAGGCTTAGTAATCGCTAAATGGTTAAAAAAGATTTTGTTATAACATAGCTTGGAGTATTTATGTGACCTGTGTAATGAATAAATTGTAAGCCTTTTAGCTTACTCCTTATAACACTCTTATACTAAACTAAAATTCACTATTTACCTAGTAATAACTATCATATAGGTATGTATATGCACTTATTGAGGCTGATTTGAATAAAAAAGATTTTGATTTGATTTGACTTTGCTGCTTTTCGGCTGTGTTGTATGTGATATACCTATGTAACCTATGTATACCTATGTGAATAAATAAAATTATATGATTCTTATTAGAAAAAACTACAGTGTGACAGATCATTGTAAACACATAAAAACAAAAATATCAAATTCCACCATACTTAAAAAATCCTACAGCACATTGCCTACAGCATCTGACGTCATTCAGAGTGCTCAACACCTAGTTGATAAGTACATACTTAATATACAGCTGATATAGCAATACTAACCCTCACAAAGTTATCTATACTAATGGATGCCACTTACAGTTTAAAAAAGTTCCAAGAGAATAATAATTATTAAAAAAAAAAGAATAACTACTAAAAATGCAATAAATAACTGAGATTGTCTCCCGTAATCTATTTTTACGTGTTTTCGTCAAGAATTATCACATAATTACTGACTTTGAGCACATATTTGACTCACTGGATTTGTTATCTCTCTTATCACAATAAATCATTATGATTTGCATCATTATTCCATTCCCTTAAGAAACTATAGATGTATACAAATATATTGATTCTGCCTGGAAACTGGTGCCAAGTTTTGCTACTTTATCAATTGAATAAAAAAACAGTGACAGACTCATAGCAACAATTACAATTTAGTCAATATAAAAGCAAATGATGTATGGACATGGAAAGATATGAATTATTTTAGACTGCCAAATCAATATTATTTTTTCTTTAGTATTAGGTTAAAATTAAGATCTACCCACATTATGTCATATTAATTGAAATTTGACGCAAAAGGCCTCCAATTCACCCTGTTTCTAATATTTTATGTTACATTTTAATATAGGTATATAACTAAAAGTAGTTATTTAATTAAATTATCAACAAAAAGTTTCGAAATTCGAGAATTAAAACATTACCTTATATCTGTCAATAAGTAATTAAATATCAAATGATGAAATAATTTTCAGTAGGTACTTAGTTGCAGAGATATAAGCACTTACCTAACACATACAAATTCTACCCTTAAAAATTATGTAAGTTTCATTTATGTACCTTACCGAAATAAGTTTCCTAATCAAATTGAATTAACAATGATATTAATTCAATTAAAATTTTAATACCACTGCACTATGTATTATTACCGATGACCTTTCCGAAATAACCAAAATTCAATGCCATTGTCACTAAAACAGTTGAAGGTTAGGTAACTCTAGAAATACTGTAGATTTAGTTTAAAGAACTATGATCTAACCTAGTAAATACAGCAGACCCAGCTACACTTAACCAAATTGTTCTTTCAGATACCTCTTGAACAAGCTAATCAATACTGCATTAAACCGGGCGTACGTCAGAATAAACCAACGCGATTTAAAACTTAAAAATAATGTCTTAAATATGAAATAGTTTGTATTTAAATCTATAATAGGGTATTGGTAATGAAATTATAAATAATATTCCTAAATACCTAAATTATAGGGCAAGGTCACGTGCAAACATAATTCTATTAACACGTTACGTAAGATAAACGTAGTGTTAATTTACAATACACTATTGTTTATAACATAAACCGATAGTAAATTGCAAAGGTGAAATGGATATCACAAGTAAATGATTGTATGAACTTATAAAAGTCTTACTTACATGTCTAAGATCGATCGAAACTATTCAACACACCGCACCGCGCCTGACGCACAGTGCAAAGGAAACTTCAATGACGCGATGCCAGCGCCATGTCGGAAGTTACATAATCACGTGGTACAATTTGAAACTGACATTACGGTAAATGTTTGCCATATAAATGGAGCAAGTATTGACTTAACTTAATTCTTCTATCCTCATCAGGCACATCGGCTTGAAGATATTCTACGAAGTTTGATAAAAGCTATATAAAACAATAACTTTCAGGTCACTATAAAATGAAGATATTACAATTACAACAACATGATGACAGTCTAGTCTAGATGTTAAATTGTTTATGAGTTTAGTTTGGTCTCAAATATAAATACAGATAGGGCTTACTTACAAATTATGGGTGATGAACTGTTTCGACTGTTTACTAAGTTAAATACTTTAAAGTTTACTGTCGTTTCTCAACGGTAAGGCAACTTGCTCACTACTCAAAATTTTTCATAATACTCGCACGCACAGTCGTCGTTGGGTTCGTTTTCCCGCGCGCGGGCCGGCCGTGTTTCAATATCTTGTGTTCGCGCATGCGCGACTGCTCTTTACGGTTGGTACCGCTAGAGAGGTGTAACAAGTGTAGAAATACTGTTTACTTCGTCCACTGACCTAATGTTCCAATTAAGAATTTGGATATTACGAACTCAGAGCGTTGAGTGATTTTATCATAGAAATTAGGATGAAAATCTGCAGCAGTTAACATAATAATATGTTAACTAATTATAATATATTTGACGTTGACCAATTTATTTAGATTGGTGTCCTGTTAACATGAATCTCTCATTATTTATGAGGAAGGTGAGTTTAAAATTGATCCAACAGAGAAATCAAATTCAGTTACACAAGATCAACACGTACCTACTAGTGGCATAGATACATATACCTTTACCTAATAGGTACCTTCATAGACTTCTTGACAGATAGAAATATCTTGTTGTTTCTTTGCTTCAAGATTATTTGCTTGTCACCAGCTGTCAACAAAAGATGATTAAATAAATAAAAACACTAAAAGAAAAAATGTTAACTTGTAAATTATTTCAACATGCGATATACTTAACAGAATAGAACATGATATTTTACATGATTTAAATACTCACTTGCTCATATTTCCGTATGCCGTGTCGACATCAAAAGAAGAAATGTCCGGGAAAGTTAATATCCATATCCCAAGCCCGACCGTGTATAGATAGTCTTAGAATACCAGAAAATTTTAATCGTCCGCTGACGACGAGGCAAGGCACATTTTGTTCATCCTCACTGTCATTAGCCACTCGCTTATCACCGTGTTCTTCAGAGTATGATTCGCCATGCGGTTGTCATACCGATGACTCGGATGTTAGTCAAAATTTAGAACAATATCACGAAGACTTACCAAACCAGAACATACAATATGACCGGCAACCAAGCAGAGAACTTAAACAGGCTGACGTTGGAAATAAATCTATGAAACCATTCCAAAAGCCAATAGTTTGTCCAAATTGCGACTCATTGCCCAATGCATCAAGTGAAATACCCAATATTTCAAACTTGTGCAATCTGGCCACGGCATCCGGACCGAATAACCATCAATGCATCCAAGCTGGACCATGCCCAGAGCTCTTACCACCATGTTACAAAGAACTGATTCAGGAAATAGCTAAAACCATATTGACTGAAAAAGCTAGTAGATCAAAAACAAATATTTCGGGGAGTTGCGTAGCGATGCCCATAAACGAAACTGCAGTGCATGATAATCCAAGTCAAGATATTCCAGTACCAAAATTCGGTCGGATTGGGGTACCAAATGATATTACATATACACCCCGCCAACATTGCTGTGGGACCCAAGGTTGTGGACCAACGCCTCAAGATGCAATAGAGCCTAATACAACACAGCATGTAACAATAGAGCATGATTTTAATAGTAATGAAATACCTCCGAGTGACCTTAACAATAATTTCCCAGGCGAAGATTCTTGCAGCCCTAATGCATGTATAGGGACTCAGAAACTTGATCCGCCTGTAGTGACCACATCTTGCAACTCTACGAATTGCTTCATAAACGAATGTCAATGCCATTTTCCACCAGAATTCAGTCAGTTTGGGTGTACCGGCAATATAAGCGGTACTTGCGAGTGCACCAAAAATAAAAAATAGGTTTTGCGTTGAATAGTTTACTTTCATTTATATTTTAAATTTATAATTATTTTTTTTACAAACGGTAGGTACTTCGGAGCGCCATTTGACACGGAACGACCATGTCTATATGTTCTTCATTCACGCAACAAGGGCTGAAGGGATTTGGAAGAAACTTTGTACGCAACAGAATTGTTCTAGAATAATATATTGAATACTGAGAACGCGGGAACCAAAGCTAATGCTTGCTTACTATTTTTAATTTCATTTCCGATCCATACACGGATTAGGTTTTTACAACAGGTCAATATAAAAAGCATTCGTTTTCTGTTAAAGTTTATTCATTATTATTTCATTTCTTTATGCACTGATTTTAATATTTTCTTTTTCATCTTATCATTCTGTACTTTTGTTAATTTTCTTTTGCTACCGTCCTTTACGTAACTCGGTTTTATTCTTTTGTTCATTACTGTTAACCGTCGCGTTCTTGAATTGACCATTGCTGACAAAAAAACGTATAATTATAAACTATTTAAGTTGGAGTTCCATTAGGCAATTTAGGTACCTGTGACGTCAAATTTGCATGTAACGATTGAGTAGGTTAAAAGTATTGTTTGTTCTAAAGTATCGAGTAAAATATTTATTAGTAGGTATGTATTTATAACATGGTTCCACTACTTATTTAGTCTAGTTACTAGAGCACAAGATTTTCTTAATAACATATTTATCAAACGCTACGGTAACCTAAGGCAGTTGTCCCACCAACGACGAGAAAACGACTAACTATCGGCTATTTTCTCGCTCAAGAAACGTACAATAGATATACTTTCTGTGTGAACAAAAGAGATGCATATACAAACAGTTAATCACTGACTGTTCACACTGCCGGCGAGCACTCGACGGACACCGCTTTACTAGTTTGTCGCTGAGCGACAAGAGCTATGAAAGATAACACTCGCGCGGCGATACTCGCCAAGCGATTAGAACTCACGCCGAGAGAGCAACCAGTGGTCATTTCTCTACAGTGCGTATCTGAAAGTACACGTTTTTATTTTATTTAATATGAATATCGAAAAATCATCTGCCGCGAGCGAGTGATGCGAGTAATCGCCCGCCTCACTCGCACACTCGCTTATAGCCGAGCTACACAAATATCGGAACTACGCACTCGCTCCCCGCGTCTCGCTAACTCGTTTCTAGTTCTAGCTCTACTCGTTACTCGTTAATCGTTGCCGGTGAGACAGGTGCCTAAGGAAACATCTTCTTTAAACCGACATTATCTTAATTTTCTCTTTTGTTAACCCTGGTCGAACAAGACTAAGTTGTGTAGTTGAGAGGCACCTCGACTAAATGTGTATTAATAATGTGCTTATATAATTTTTTTTAAGCTCGTGATGACATATCTGCATTACCTACCTTTTTCACTTCTCTTCGCTGGAGACTGTCTTGTCGGAGGAGCACTATGTGTTGGTTTGCCTGAAATAACATTAATTTAGCTACAATCAATCTATGGTATTTCCGTAACGTAAACTTTAAATGATTCCTTAATTAAATTTATGTTTAAGAATATTTAGAAACATAAGCTAGTAAATGTTCACCCCATGGTGTTTGTTATCAAGATTTCACAATTCGATTACCACAGATTTTCTCAAGTTGGTCCTTCAACGGTTTCATTATAAGTTTCATAGGATGAATCTTGCTGTCGGTGATGAAGCCATACTGTGTCATATCCACAGAGGCGGTTTTCTTGTAGCAGATCTTTTTAATAAACTCCTTCGTTTTTGTCGACATTGCATTGTAATGATTTGATTGGCTTCTGAGTTGTTTTTCTTTACGCCTTAATATATTCATGATGATTTAAATTTATTTATGGTTGTGCCATTTAGACATGATGATTGTAAAAGAACATTTTTATGCACTTCAACTATTTAGCCCCCGTTGGTATATGTTTGGCAGTTTTTAAAACTATTGCATGTTCAATATTCATTGTAATAATTAACCTAAGGCATGAACTAATATCAATTATGTATAAGATAGTAGGAATGAACATGAATTTATTCAGATTTTTGATAGACAGGTGTCAAAATAGCAACCATGGTCGTTTCATGAAAATGAAGTCATCTAAAGTAGTTGAACTTAATCTCCTAGCTTTAAAAAAGTTTATAGTTTCATTTATCCATAGTAATAAGTTTGTTTACATTAAACAATAAATAAATAATAACGCATGTTTGTTGATTGGTAGGTATATTTATTGGTACACAAATGATACTTGTACTGAGTACATATTGTATTATAACTGATGGAAATCTTTAAACGATTAGACTAGAATTTTTTTTGGACAGGCACAACCTTTTCATATTACTTCATCGTAATACTTAAAAGCAAATAGAAGGAAGGAAACAGTAGACTAGATTTCAATATGATATGATATGGTAACACTTTTTTAAACGTCAAGTTTACTTTCCAAATTTTTTTGAATAAAAAAAACTTCATACTCGACGGAGTGAGTAAAAATAGGACGGAATCAGAAAAGTTATGCAAACAAACAATATAGCCCAAAATAACTAAGGCTGCTTACTCTCCGACCATATAGCTGTATTATTAATAAATAAATATGGAACAGAATATTCACGAAGCCCTCAAGCCGATATCCTGGCTCGCCGGCCGGTGGTCCACAAAAGAAGGGAGAGGAGTCTTTCCCAACATACCGGAATTCCAGTATCATGAAGAATTGGAGTTTATCTGTATTGGTAAGTAATAGATACCTCTGAAAAAATATATTTAATAATAACTATACATAAATATTTTATTAACAGATATTTTCGGTTTATTTCTCTGTGCGGTTTTTTAAGGTCTTTGTAAAGAATAAATATTTATTTTACATATCAGTTACGAAAAGTATATATACCTACCTACATTTATTTTTTTATGCTCCAAACCACCAAATAGCCTGCAGATTTATATAATATTATTACTTCAAACCTATTTTCCCATATATATGATATAACATAAATGAAAACTAAGGATAAAATATTATTACAGGACAACCAATGTTCAATTTTTCATCACTATCAAAGCATCCAGAGAAACAGACCCCGATGCACCAAGAGCGAGGATTCCTCCGCATCAAACCAGGAACAACAGACCTAGCTTTTGTTGTCAGCCACAACTTTGGGCTGACATCTTTAGAGGAAGGCCACTGTGACCCGGAGACCAAAGAGGTCACATTAGAAACTGTAAATTTAACAAGAATCTCTTTTGCAAAACCTCCATATGTAAAAAAAATAAAAAGAAACTTGAAACTTATAGCTCCAAATACTTTAGAGATAACATTGTTCATGGAGACAGATAACACACCTCTTACTGAGCATTTAAAAGCTGTTTATACAAGGAAGGATGAGTAATAATGTTGTAGCATTTACATTATAAGGCTGTTTGTATTATTTATTGATCAGTGCAGGTTCTTGCCGATCACAGTAGAGCTAGATTGTCTTTCACCTTTTAGTTGGCACCTTGAATTTAAATAGATTGTATGTTGGCGCTATATTAATGAAATAGTAACTACCTGTTTTCATATTTGTTCTAGACATCAATGAATTTTAATTTGTTTAAGTGTTCTGGCTATTAGTTGATTTTTTGGCGGCCCTTGCTACCTGTGGCCGCTCCTCACGTTATATCCCTGGGTCTGCCCTGATAATAATTATGCTTGGTTTAGATTAAGAATTTTTTTTTATAAACCTAAAAATGTTAGGGATAGATTTAAATTTTTTTTTTTTTTTTTTTTATTAAGGATGGGCTTGCATTTGGTCTCTGACCCGTCCATACAAGACGCTGCCGAAACCTAGGATGGAGCATGCTTGCCCAGAAGAAACCTATTCACCCTAGCCTTGAAAATTACAAGATTGTAGGCGTCGGGAAACACAGACGCCGGAAGCAAATTCCACTCCCTCGCTGTCCGCATTATAAATGTGGAAGCGAACCGATGTGTCCGTATGTTCGGTATGTCGACAACGTATGGGTGGAAATTATCCCGGCGTCTTGTGGTTCGGTGTAAAAAAGGGGATGGTGGAATAAGATCGAATAGATCCTGCGCACACTCTCCAAAATATATCCTGTAGAAAACCGATAAGCAAGCGACTTTTCGTCGATGGTCTAGGCTCGTGAGCTTTGCCTTAGTAATAGATCGTCGTGCCAGGAGACTCATCGGAGATGAGTCTCCTGGCACGACGATCTATTGAGTCAAGGGCGTCAAGCTGGTACCTGGCAGATCCATCCCAGAGGTGGCAGCAGTACTCCATGCATGATCGGACTTGTGCTTTATAAAGAAGGAGCAACTGTCCTGGCGTGAAGTACCGCTTAACCTTAGAGAGGATACCCAGCTTTCTGGCAGCGGTTTTAGCTTTTGACTCAATAGAACAGCCAAAGTTAATTTTGGCCGTTAAGGTCATGCCAAGGAGATCAAGCCGATCGCATACAGGTAAGGATATATTTTGGAAAGTAGGAGTCAGATGAAAAGGACTCCGTTTTGCGGTGAATAGACACGCCTGCGTTTTGGTAGCATTAAATGTGACCAGATTGGCTTCGCCCCAATCGGCGACTGCCTGTAAGGTCACATTCAAACGCTCTACCATGGCCTCACGCAACAACCGGGTCTCGTCACTGGTGGCTTGCGCACTGGAGATGTATCTCTCCACAACTGTGCTGTCGTCTGCATACCCAAAGGTGCCGGGCTTCAGCAGGTCATTAATATGCAGCAAGAATAAGGTTGCAGAGAGAACTGAGCCCTGAGGAACTCCGGCATTCGACATGCAGCGCAACATCAGTTTAATATTATGTTAGTTAAGTATAATCATAACTTATATACCTAATTGATTGTTAAATAACATTGTTATATTCTCATTATATTTATTTAAGATTGATTTTGGCTGTGTTCAGATATTTTTAACTTAAGTGCTGTAATATAATCGACAAATCTCAGAATTGTTATCTAAAGAATTTGTTCTTCATATTACTAACCATTTGGTCTTGCCAAAAATTATAAATATGATTTTAGATTCTGAAAACTGTAGCATGCAGTTACAATACTTTATTACAGTGATGTTTAATGTTTCCTCTGGTGCACTGTTCCGTCACCCATGACTGAACAAGAATTTGTGAAAACCAATGCTTTGTATGACTCTCAGCATAGCATACATCATTGAATAGTATTAAGCAGTTACAGTCGTTTATTTATATTTCTACTGAAATAAATGTTTGAAATTAGAGATGTCTCTTTTTTTATAAAATGTTTGATATAGGTCCTTAAACCATCATCACGTCTTCAAGTACCTAGAAATACTTTTCTACTACCTTTATTAGTTACTTATAGGATGCTTATAGGACTCGAATGCTCAGTTCGGAAGTTTGCTTATTTCAATTATAAGGACTGGCCCGCTATAAAAATTGAGGAGTGAAGGGAGGGATTGAAGGCATTTGCTCTTGAGTGGGCTGAACTTACAACAAGTTAAATAAATGCATATCTGAATGTCTGACATATCTAAAATAAAAAGTAGTTTATTTAAAAAAGATCAAAAAAAAGTTGTATATCTGGTTACTATCACAAGCTCTGCTTAGTTTAGATAGAGATGTGAGAAAAAAAATCCCAGGATAATCTGCTCTCCTGCTATATTGAAGTCGGTTAAAGAGATATGAAAATAAACAAAATAGTATTTATATAAAACTTTAATGATGTACACTTATTGCTAAACATTTTACTATAACGTGCTGATAGTGTCGTCATAATGAGGCGTAAGGCGTTCCACTCGCACGTTGCATCGCCACGCCTCACTTACATAACAAATGAAACTTAAACTTATTGACATCAAAACATAATTTTATTTGAAATTCCTCTGTTACCACAGACCGCAAGACTTTAAATAATAATTAACTAATCAGTTGAAAACAGTAGTGCCCGTAGTATAAAAAAACCTATAAATTTTCTATAAATCACAAGTATAGTTAATCTTAGCAAAATATCAATATTAACCCTGGTGAGAAGAACGAGTGTCGTGCGAGCTTGGGCGATATCAGTTGAAGCGGACGGTATATACTTCCCGTTAGGGAGGTGAGACCTTTGTAGTATAAATATATATATACATTATGTATATAAAGATAGGTACCGACCGGTGTTACGGGACGTAAAGTAACATTTTACAAAGCGAGCATGGGTCAGTGCGTGAAACGACCTCGAACTCCTCTGTCTTTAGAACACGACGTTATCATAAAGTGACTTGTCAATAGAGATTCACGGTAAATACCTTAATTGGGTAAAAACTGGTAAATTTACCCAGGATTTTACCCGGGTATTTGGGGCCGTTCAAGTATTACGTAAGCAGATTTATTACAATTATTTACCCCCCCATTCTCCTTGACAGCAAAGCTCTTACCCCTCCCCCCATGCTTAAGTAAACATTTTCAATTACTATTCTAGGCTAGTGCCTAAACGTATGAATAATTTTTTTTAGTTAAATAGGTACCGATGACGTAATCATCATCTAGACCCCCACCCCCCATTTCATTCAAAATAAGCAAAGCAAAGATCCCCCGCCCACCCCATAGTGCTTACGTAATGCTTGAACCGCCCCTTTTATTATATTTTAACCAGGCATACGGTCCCATCTGATGATAAGAGGTTACCGTAGCCTATGGACGCTTGCAACACCAGGGTTCACGCGTAGCCAACCCTGTAAGAATCTCTTCACGCCATTCTTGAAGAAGCCCATGCTTATATTTTCCCAGCGCCCGTCTACAAGTTTGTATAAAAAATATGACTTCAAAGATTTCAAAAGCTCGACCGACACCCATTAATTTACAGCCTGTAATATTGGCTTAGCACACGTTTTTATTAAGAAAACTTTACATATCACCTTGCCTCGTACATAATGGTGTCCCGGCGGATACATTTAAAGATTGAAACACACAGGCACTGGAGTTGGTGGCGTGCCGAACCAAATTCTGCTTGCTAATTCTGTCTATCCTACTAAGTGTAGGGTAAAATTACAGCGTTTTTCATACAAATTTATTGGATGAAGGTGAAATAATTTTGATGTTATTTGAATTGCGTAACTTCATAAAAAATCTCCGTTGTCTATATACGCCGGTTTTATTTAAAAGAACTCAACCCGGTACGGTCCATCACATCCCCTCCGAATTATGCGTATATGTACTTTAGTTTGTTACTATTACTAACAACACAATAAATCCTGTGTGTTTCAAGCTTTAGCAGTTGCACAACCAAGCGCGGATCCGCCCTTGTGGCGACGATGGCCTCACAACCCGTGACGTCACGCTTTTACGATCTATTCAGTAAACTATCTCTTTGTACTCCAAGTACATCATATCGATCATGAGTTCGTACTCCTTCTCACGCATTCCAGAACTTTCCAGGCTGTGATCCCAACCGTTTTGTTTAGATCCGCGCCTGTCTACAACGGTATCACAATAAACAACGCCGACTCCCCATCAGTAGGCATCCACCAAACTTTATTGCTGTATTTATCTTAGTTAACTCTAATCATACAAAATTTGTATGGGCCCCGTTGGTAAACCTTGCTTAAATTTTTCGAACATTAAATTGCGGTAGTTTGTTGGTTTTATAGTACGCTGCACATAATACTGAGCAGTTAAGGCAAATATGATTGACTTTGCGATTTCTTAATCATTTATTTCTGTTAACATAATATAAATTTCAATGACATAAGAAATGAAATATTATTATATTTATTTATTCATTCAAATAGGGTTTCACAGGCACTTATGAAACGTCGACTCTAATGCTCGGTTGCTTTCGTAGACTACACGAAAGCCTCGTGGGTTCATCTGTGGGGGACCGCCACACTCGGAGGTACATATTTAAATTCACATACATACATACTTAATACAGATACATAGTTATTTGGTTGTTGTTACCGTTTACTTATACTGTAAAACAATATTAAAGTATTCTGAATAAATGTTTAAAAGCAATGCTAATTAATCCGTTTGCGCAGCTGTACCAATATTTTTTTACTCCCCGAACATTCATTTAGTATGATAATAAAGTTAACTAGCTGACCCCCGCAACTTCATCACATATTCCCCGTTTTTTCAACATATTTAATTGATGCCCCGCTCCTGTTGGTCGTAGCGTGATATTTATAGCCTTCCTCGATAAATGTGCGACGTAAATGACAAACCAACAAACTCACCTTCGCATTTACATATAATATTAGGTAGTTAGACTAAGGACTAACCGTGTTTGAATACCTCCTAATTTGTTATAGAGAAATACGCCACAGTGTTAATCTTTTTAATATACCTATACTTAATGTTCATAATCTGATTATCTATTAAAACTAATTACTGTTAAATAAAACAGATATTTATATCGTAAGATAGAAAGAGAAGGTTATATGTGAAACAGATAGGAAGATATCAGGAAGAGAAGTCCCTACACATTTTGTTAGTATTTGTATGAAAGTTTGTTTCATCTACATTTATCGTAAGTGTACCAGTGGTGGCCACTGTACCAGTAATGGCCAAAAATTGAAAGAAACATCTAGAATTCGGACATGAGCTAATGTTTTTACATTGGGATCACTGTGACATAGACTTTAGACATCGAACTATCCATGTTTAACGTTTTATTGAATTCAGTCACTTACATGTACAAATTTGCGGGAATGCAAAGTGTAAAATAATTTGAAATTGACAACGACGGCTTTTCTTAAGGAAATCGTTATGGCGGTGAGCAGAAAGTTTCACTTGTAAAATAGTATTGCTTAATTAAAATCAAAATTGGTGTTGTTTGATGTGTTAGCCATAAAATAAAGATAAACTAAGACTAAGACTGGGATATCCATTAATGGATTTTCCCTGGCCAAGACTGGGTCACAAAACTACAACTTTTATTTGTTAAATTAATTGAATCCAGCTTTGCCGTATCTCACGCGTAATACATTACAAATATTAAATAAGGACTGGACTTTATAGTTTCACTATATTCAGTGCTGAAACTTTCACAATTTTGGTAATATTTCACAAAAACCAGTTTTTTTTTCTTAAACTGGCCACCATTGGGTCATTTACTATGTAGGTTGACTTATTTGGACCAGCAGAATAAACGGGTTTATTCTATAATTTTGTTCAAATGACTTACATATTGTAGTAGGGTGGGTGGTTCTAAATGTAAAAGAATTTCGACATACAGGTCGTAAAATATCACTTCATTACTTAAACGTTAATTTGAAATGTTATTCAAAATTATGCATTAGCATTAATAAAGCAAAGTATATAGAGAGAAAAAAATAAATCTAACATAGAATTTAACTATCAATGTTTTTAAATAGTATATGAGGGAGCCGAGGGAGGTCTTTTCTTGGCAAATTCTGCTCAGTTGAAGGCCAACTTCCGAACTGGTAGTAGCTTCAGCAATTCATAAGTGCTCATTTAGAGTCAAAATTGAATAAATTGCTTTGTATTTTAAATATCCCAATTTTTTTAAACAATTCATGTATGTGTAACCTCTAGAGATACATTTATAAAGGCAAAGCTATTATACCAATGCAGTCTGCTAGCTAAAGTGTTAGCTTTGTAAGAACAAGTTATTGCTGAGAATTTGATAACCCAAATAGGTTTTTAATCCTTATGCCATGTTATAAATATCACAATTTGATATCCTATAAAAATCTTGGCAGTCCATGTATATCAGGAACTTAAGTCTGATGATATTAATATCAAATATGTAAGAATCATAGCCCAGCTCCGTAGTGTAACAATAGGCAATTTCATCAGTTCCACATAAACTAACCTTCAATTCACAGACTTCAAAACCTAATTTAGTATACTTTAGACATTTCCTGACATACATCCCGTGATATTTGAGAGAACTCAAACAAAGTAATGAGGCTTTCTCGCTGTGATACCATACTCTTGTAATGCTGGTGCCAAGTCATCCATAGTCATTACATACTTCTTTTCTTTAGGGCCTTTCTGGTTCTTTGAGGTTTGTGTGATCTGGCTTGAGGTTCTCATCTTGCAGTGTTGGAGGGCGTCATTTGCTATATCCGACAGGAATTTCTGTGATGCCAGAGCGATGAGGCGGATCAACCTGGAAATTTGATAATAGTAGAAATGTTATGATTTGTCTTGCATAAGGATTTAGTAGTATAATAATGTATTAAAGATGGAATAGTTAAGTTTACCAAAGTCATTAAATAACAATAAAATAATTTTTTTATTTTTGTAAGTTATATTAGTTAATTTTAAAGTAGAGAAATGTTTGTAAACAATTTTATTAACAGTTGTAGATGTCTCTCTCTTTAATAAGATTTAAAAAATTACAGCTGTTAATGTATAAAAAAAATTACCATTGGCACATTATCCTAATTACCTATATTTTTTTATCAAGTTCTTATTATGTATGTAGTTTGAAAGTAAAAATCTATTTATTAGAACAATGATCTTTGTACTAATTTTAATGTCCCAGGATACTTATATGTATAACTAGCTGCCTCCCTGCGGTTTTACCCGCGTAGTTCCCGTTCCCGTGGGAATACAGGGATAAAATATAGCCTATGTTACTCGGGGATAATGTAGCTTTCCAAAGGTGAAAGAATTTTTGAAATCGGTCCAGTAGTTTCGGAGCCTATTCATTACAAACAAACAAATCTTTCCTCTTTATAATATTAGTATAGACATGGTCTGAGGAGGGAAAGCATAATGCTTAGCTAACACAAGTAGGTGCTTGGCAAAGGATAGAATATTTATTTGTTTGTCTACTAATGTCATCAGTAAAATTCCATTTTAATAATGAAGATTGTGTGATGGCTGCTCTTAGGTATGTTAAGAATAGGTATAGACATGTTGTAAACAAAATACTCCTGCAATAAATCATAGGTATATAGAATAACAGACAATGTGTTAGAGTCAGCAGTAATTGCTTACTCATGTAGAAAACTGCATCAATGTTTTCAAAATGGAACAGTCAGTATGTGAGTTATGTGTTTAATTAAACAAAACATAAGAGAGATATATAATTGATATACATACCGAGGGTCCTGTGACTCGAAGCCAGACATGTTTAAGTAATGTGCGACCACGGAGTCAGGAACCGAAGGGCTGTAGTTCTCCAGCTGAAGGAGAAAGTCGCTAAGAGCGTGTCCTGCACCAATGTCCTCGTCCATACCAACGGATGGTGACCCCATGCGACTCATCTGCATTGTTCTGAAGTCAGTTAAATGCAATTTATTCTAAAATAAACAATTATTTGTATTGAAAAGCATCATTCTACTTACTTTGCACAATTGCACAGATGATAAATTAAAATTCAATTTATCATCAATGTCACTTTGAAGAAATGTTGGTAACATTGTTTACGTTCTGTTATTACAAATCTACTCAAATTTTCTAATATGATTGTAAGTAAAAATGTCATGTGATCAGTAAAATACAAACCATTTTACATTATCAAACTTTATTATTTATTTTAATATAATAGTCAATTACACTTTTTGTAACAAATATTATGTTGTTGGAAAGGCTTTTATTGATTGGTGATAGCAATAACAAAACGAAACAATTTACGTCATTACAATGTCGCCATTTTAAATGAAGTTCCCGTAAGTCTGGGAATCATTAGCATTCAAAGTATATCATCATCTTATTATCAGTAAACCATTGAGCATATTATTTTCTGAAATGTATAATAATAAAGAACTTGAACGTTCAAAAAATTTAATAAGACATGTTTTTTTAATTTTGATGTAATACAGTTAAATATATTTGATTAAAAAAATTTTCGGCGGCTGATATTGTGTAACGATATATTTACAGAATTAATTAAGTATTTTGAAGTTTTTTTTAAGTATATTATTTACAAAATAATACCATTAGTTTTGGGTAAATTATTCTTTCAAGCCGGACACACTGACCTCGTGGTACTTTGTCGTTAGGTTGGCAACATCTCCCCTTCCTTCCTTCTTTTGCGCCGCTCCTCTAGGCAGAACTGCGAGAGAACGTGATCGATCGAATTTCAAAAAAGGCACACACCTACCCCTGTGCTCCCGTGATCACGAAATTACTACAAATCTCCTGATAAATAATCAGGGGTTCGTGTTTCGTGATTTTCCATTCCGTGTGTGATCCAGTAGAAACCTCGACGCCCTCGAGGTAATTACCCAGTGAGACCCACCTAACAAAATGTCGAACTTAGCCGATCCGGTCGCGTTCGCGAAGGACTTCCTCGCCGGCGGTATCTCCGCCGCCGTCTCCAAGACAGCCGTCGCTCCCATCGAGCGTGTCAAGCTGCTGCTCCAGGTACAGCATGTCAGCAAACAGATCGCCGAAGACCAGCGCTACAAAGGTATCGTCGACGCCTTCGTCCGCATTCCTAAAGAACAGGGTCTGATTTCGTTCTGGCGCGGTAACCTCGCCAACGTCATCAGGTACTTCCCAACCCAAGCCCTCAACTTCGCCTTCAAGGACAAGTACAAGCAGGTGTTCCTCGGTGGCGTAGACAAGAACACTCAGTTCTGGCGCTACTTCGCCGGTAACCTCGCCTCCGGTGGTGCCGCCGGTGCCACATCGCTATGCTTCGTGTACCCGCTCGACTTCGCGCGTACCCGCCTCGCCGCCGACGTCGGCAAAGGTGACGGACAGCGTGAGTTCTCCGGCCTCGGAAACTGCCTCTCCAAAATCTTCAAGTCTGATGGTCTCAGCGGTCTCTACAGAGGATTCGGTGTGTCGGTGCAGGGTATCATTATCTACCGTGCTTCATACTTCGGTTTCTACGACACCGCCCGCGGCATGTTGCCCGACCCCAAGAACACCCCCATCGTCATCAGCTGGGCCATCGCACAGACCGTGACCACCGTCGCCGGTATCATGTCATATCCCTTCGACACCGTCCGTAGGCGCATGATGATGCAGTCTGGCCGCGCCAAGGCCGACATCCTGTACAAGGGCACCCTCCACTGCTGGGCCACCATCGCCAAGACCGAGGGTACCTCCGCCTTCTTCAAGGGTGCCTTCTCCAACGTACTCAGAGGCACAGGTGGTGCGTTCGTGCTTGTCTTATACGATGAGATCAAGAAGGTCCTGTAAATCTAATGTAAGAATTGTTACCATAATTACAATAATTGTGATTCTGTATCGCCACAGATAGCCCACTCCCCTGAAATCATGTATTATTAGATGCGAAAACGACTCTAGTAACTTATTTTTAGTTAAATAAAGCGTTATACATTGATTCCAATATTTATTGTTTTATTGTAATGGAAGAAAATTGTGTTACATAATTGCCAATACACCTAGGTGACTCAAACTAAGTGTTTCATATTGGTAACGTCAAACATTTCATATAATTGAGAGGGCCATTCTATTCTAAACCGAGAGACAGTTTTATTCTTGTATTCAGAGATCACTTATTCGGTCAGTGTCTGTTATGTAACAACCTCATTTCATTGAACAAAGGCCAAGGTTGAATGGATAATGTTTTAAATCATTAAACTCCATCTTAATTATTTCAAGTGTTTGATGTAACTAATTGTGTTAACATACTAGTGATATTTAGTGGGAATTGATATATTTCACTTGGACTTGTGGATATATGTCTGTCAGTACATAACTAGTGTCACACTGTTGGGAGTGAGTTAGACCTTGTACTTTATTTAGAGTGTATATTTAACTGGTTTATGTGATGCTCACGTAAATATGCTGTGAATTGTCTAAAATCATGTGATTATGAGAGCTGTTATGTAACAATGCAGACGTATGTATCTAGTGCTATGAGGTGTGAGGGTTGCTCACGCTGCTGGACGCCAGTAGGAACAATCATTTAGTTCACTTTACTAAAGTGTTTATTCAACGTAGTATCAAGTTTGGTAAAACCACATGTTTATCTGTGTGTTTATAAAGTAGGTAACCTTCAACTGTACTTCAGCGTGGTGGTTTCAAAGTGTAAGCTGAGGTCGATTCAACATCTTGTTAGCTCGGTGTGAGTTTTTTGTAATGAAAAATTCATGCGTAACGAGCGATTATAAAATAGAATAAATGTTAAAAAATATTTTTTGATGTTTCCTTTATGTGATCATACATATTGAACCTTTTAATTAGCCTTATCATTCATATTACCTAAAACAAAGATAGACTAAAGCGCTTAGCGCAGCTAAAATTTGCTTTTCATTATCAATTTGAGGTTAATAATTCGATTGAGTTGAGAGTTGTAAAATTTCGCCGGCCGGCGGCGCGGCGCCACCTCCGCGCGCATTAGGTAACCATTTTGTTTGATAGGTCACGGCGGGCGTTCAGCTGCGCTGCCACCCTGCCTTCCAAACCAAAGATACGTGACGTAATTCGTCCCATTGTCTGACGTCACGGTCTAGTACTGCGGGGTCACAGCTGATGTTACGTCAGTCAGATTTGTTACGTAACACCGTTTCGATAGGATAATAGTTAACCTAACTTCCGAATGAAAGAAAATAATGTAAATGTTGCTAATATTACTTGGAGTGGGAGCAAGTCACGACGGTTTAATATGGTGTTAGTACTTCTGTGAAGATCATTCTATAAATGGAAGCATATCGAATAGACGGTGTAAAATACTAGTTAGCGACCTTGACCAGGCCTTAAATGCCAATTGAGAGCATAATGGGACACTACTAAACGCGAAAATAAAGTATTCATTTAATAGGTACGTTATTACGGTTCGTGGTTTAGTGTAGTGTCTAGCTAGCACAGATTAAATAATAAGTACTAGCGTATTCCAGCTAGGTCATAACACTACCTAACAACACCTACCTACATTCTATATTATACTTATAGGTACTTACGTAAGTAAATACTTCGGCTTGCGGTTACCCAGTTTGTAGGATTTTCCCTGAGTTCTTTACCTTTAACAAGATAGGTATTAATTTCCTTAACATTGGGTGTTCAAACAACTAAATGGTTTAATTATACATTTTTATTATAATCTCAATTGCAAATGGAGTTCTTTCTTTGCAGTTAGTAATAGCTTTAACCCGTTAAAGGATTCGAGGAATTGCCCATAATTGTCTGACTCATTCTTAGATTCTTACTCATGTAGTTAGGATGAAGTTGGTAGTTATTGCTATATTTATCAGCCATTAGTTTTGAATGGTCATTAGTTATGAGTTAATTTAAGGGCGTTAAGAGCTTTTGGTAGGTAAATCTCGTCTAATTACCTAGTACCTACTTAGTTACAAACTTTTTTTAAATAAAAGTATACGTAAGACTTATCTTATATATTTTACGCATGTAGGTAGACAAGTAGGTATGTTTAATTGCATCTGCGTTTCCGGGGAGCTTTAATAGGTATGTAGATACCTACATATTTCCATTTATCAGATTTAATAAGAACCTCATTTCGAATTAGGTACCAATATTTTAGAACCAAAGATAGCCAAATCGATCTAGCTGATTCCATTCTCGAGTTAAGCACTTAGCAACACATTTAGCCTTTCGTTCTAATTAGCTTTACTAATATGTCAGAGGTGAGAGTGCTATACGACGCGCTAGTCAGCATCAGGAGCCAGCTGGAACATAGTGCAGTAATATGGGCTCCTCACGAAGAAAAATATAGGGTCAGGTTGGAGCGGGTCCAAAATAAGTTCACAAGACATTTATACATGAGGATGTATGGGGTTTATTTTACCCCTTAATGTACCCTACATTATTTGTGTTAGGCATGGTAGGTTACAACGAATTGAGAGTGCGACTAGAATTCACTCTTACCATGTACTTACTTAAACTTGTACGGGGTAGGGAACATAATCCAGGGGTACTACGACGCTTGAGCTTCTGTGTGCCAGACCGTTGCGTGTGGAGGCGGCTCCGCCCGCCGCTGTTGTCCGTTCCATCTGCCAGAACCAACTTACTAGCTAAAACGCCTCTCACTCAGGCAGTTAGAATAATAAATGAAACGCATGACCGGCTAGATGTGTTATCGTGTCACTTGAGTGAATTGGCAAAGGCTTTATTGAATATAATTTGTTTTTTAATTTTAATGTTTATTTAATTTAATTTTTTAATATCTTTTTCTTTAGTATTAATTTTATATCTATTTGTATAATAATTTCTTGTTTTTTGTACATATTTCTATTGTATAGGCAATATTAGAGTAGATAATAAATAAGGCAACACTATCGCGTTAGGATAGTTGTTAAGAAGGCAATAAATAAATAATAATAATATACTCTAATAATATCAATGCCAGAGTTTCTTACGCCAAAATCGGTGAAGGGAGGCACAGAAGCTAGTATACGTACCCTGTACCTATACCTAGTCATGGTTTAATAACTATTCATTAGGTAGCCGAACTTACCTACATGGGATCATCTATATTCCTCACAAACTCTAGCATTTATAATATTAGTAGGATTCCATTCGCATGCCTTAGATATCTATTACAGGCAATTCGGCTCAACCAAATCATAACTTACTACTTGCAACCGGACTCGTCGGGTCATTCCATACTAGAATGATCCAGTAACTACCACCAGTATCAAGGTGTCTTTTTCCTTTATCAATTTACATCATAAACATTCGAGTCTCGTCCCAAAACCAATTTGGATACGTACAAAAATCGCTTGCAAGAACACAGGATGTTATAGCATAACTTTTAAGAACAATGGTTATTTAGTAAGTATATCTGGTGATATCGTAATCAAAGTTTGATACGGGATACAGAGTTACTCCAGAGCTTGGCATTGAGGTCAAATGCCTTGTCGAAGGTTAGAGGATGCACCTACTAGGTACCTAATGAGCTCTTCTAGCTTGGTTTCGGCGAAGGAAAATATCATGAGTAGACCTGCGGGCCACAAAGGACCTGCCTATATTTTTATGTCAGTAGGTTTGTAAAAGGTAAGAAGATAAAGGTAGATATTGTTTTAAATTGAGGGTGTGATCAGCTGGATTATGTAGATGTATTTACTTAGGTATATATTGTAATGTTAGTGTATGGGTTATTGGATTTCAATGTACTTATTCGGTGTTTTGTTTGAGTTTGAGTAGGTATCCGGTTTATTTCCTTATCTATTTGATACATTGTTTAGGAACCCAGTTAGTGTAGGTACCTAAATACTACTTAGTAATAGTAAAACATTGATTTCGTCGAATTTGATATACAAACGCATAACATTTAGGAAAGGAAGTTGAACACCGACCGTTTGTTGATTGTATAACTACACAATTCAGTTTTAAATCAGATAACCACCTATATGGGATATTTAGTTAAATGTAATTTACAAGATTAATACTATAGATAACACCACTAAATAATGGTACAAATTAAATAACTAATAATTAATGAAATTATTATTAGCAAGGGTGCCGATAAAATGAAACTCAAAAACTGTTTGGCTTTAATTTTAAGAAAATTTATTAGTGACACATAATATTAAGTACCTACTTACCTAATAACGTCTAAAAATAAAATAGGTCATGTAGTTTTAATGATAGGTAATTTGAAAAAAGAGCCCAATTTCCAATCAATACAAAAATATGGCATCATTTCGCACACAATCAACTTAACCTTCCAAAAATAATATAACTAAGTAAGTACATAATCACTTCTCAAACTAGGTCTGACTTCAAATCAGCATTCAAACCTCTTTCTATTTCGAAAGTCATTTATAACTGTTTTAAAACATATTTTTAGCACAGGCTCTGCCCTATAATGTGATGTAACTTTTGCGACAATCGATTCTACCGGCATGTACGCAGAGCGCGGCCGCCGGCAATCTTACAATGATCGATCCACTGCCTATCTAGGTAACTGGCTTACACGTCTTGCTCGATGCGATGTCCGCTGTAGAAATGTAACAAATATTTATGTAGAAATGAAAACGATAGCTTAGTAACTGGAAGTAGATATCTTAGGGTTCTTCAAGAATGGAGTGAAGAGATATTTACAGGGTCAGCATCGCGTGAGTGAGGCCCTTGGTGTTGTAAGTGTCCATAGGCTACGGTAACCGCTTGTCATCAAGTGAGGCCGTGTGCCTGTTTGTGGTATAAAAAATAAGATTTTGTAAATATTGATTGAGGGCCCGTGCTCACCGAGACAGTGCGAGGGCGTAAAAGTCTGAAAATATCAGCTTAGATTTGTAATAAATTGATTTATTTCTTTCATCACATAATATATTCTGAGCTTGGGAGACTGGTGTCTTCCAATTCACAATGCAACGTTTGTATTGCAAACTGTAATCTTTCGACAGTACCTACCTACCTACCTTACAATCTCAGTCACGAGATAAATTATGATGTAGGTAGGTAACGGCTTTTACAATTTTACAGTCACACATATATTAGAATAATCTTAGAATATAACAAAGACAATTTTGTTTTACGGGAGATTAATCTGTGTGATTAACTAAGCTAACAAATTGGTTTTGTAGGCGCACTAAGGTTATATATAGGTACCTAGACATTGCTTTGACAGTAAAGTACCTATGTGGCAGCTTGTTATGCAAATACAAACAGCGCAGTAATGCTATCTAAGTATTTCATTGAATAATATTTCCTTCATTGTATAATAAGCTGAGATTCTAGAAGGATTTCTGCCTCTATTTACATTTATCTATTTACATTTACTTTCATTAAATGTTTTGCGTTATGTCTTACTTTTGACACATAAAAATTGAGACGTCAAGGATATTTACAAAACTTAGTATGAATAGAAACAATAATATAATTGATTCACATAAGTATGTCTACCAAAATCCTGCTACGGCACCCATGATGATGCTAGCAACTGAAATGTCAAAAAAATACTAAGTTAGATATAAAAGTCTCTGAAAATTTAGAATCTGTTACATAACTGCAATCAAATGGCCTCCCACACCGTTAGCGTTGGCTTAAACTGATGACCTTCTGGAGTTAGCCGGTTGACACCAATTGTGCTCCGAGTTCAATGACTTTTATCCAGCACTGCATTATGAATGTGCTAGTATTGATTGGCGCGCGCCCGTAGCCATCCCGGGGCCAAACCGGCTGTCTTTGTGGTTACCGACCCTGACTTTCAAGCCGCTGGTCGTAGGTTCGATTGCAATAAAGAGCAAACATAGTGCATGAACATATCTGTTTGTTTTGTGTCTGTAAATATCTATATAATGGAGTTCATCAGTGATTTTTACAGGGTCGGAAATGCTAGTGTCGCCCCTAGTGCTGCAAGTGTCCATAGGCTACGGTAAGCGCTTGTCATCAGATGGGACCGGATTCCTGATTGCCACCTTTGTGGTATACCTAAATAAAATTAATTAAAATGTAGTGTAACTGTAACACCTATCTTGCCATAGTACTAGCTCAGCACTTATGTAGAGCGTATTTTTAGAGAAGTTCAACTTTCAAAAAATATCATAGGGTCAACAGCATCCATAAAATAAGTAACTTAGTATAACGACGAAAAGTATAAATAAATAAGTTATACAACTGAATTACTTCCGCAAATAGCTCACATAGACGACGGTTGCCAACATTTGAAGGACGGTATGCGGCACAAGTGAGGATTTTGGGCGGAATTAGATGTAAGAATAGCTTCACTGCCAACCAATATCAATAACACAGCATTTGAATACCAAAAGCGATAGAATATTATAGCCTATGTACAAATAAAAGTATCGCGTATATATAAAGAGGATAGAAGACTATTGGACTAATCTGAATGCATAATTCTTTCACCAATGGAAGGCTATGTTATGCGAGAGTAATATAGGCTATATTTCATTCCAACGGGAAACTACGCTGGTGAAACCGCGATGTAAGCTACTAAGTCAATGTTGTACCTATTACAACGTTTTAACAATCGTTGCTAGGCGAGGGTGTCCGCCGTCCCCCGGTTAGTCATGTAACCAGGCGCCATGGTTGTTTAAGACAGTTTGACTATTTCATAGCTAAAACATACATATTACATAGAAATCAAAATAAAATAAATATCCTGAGACATTTTTGACCACAAACTGAATCTAAACTAAGCAGGTTCTACTATGGTAACCGTGTACATTACTTTTAAATATACACATAGGGCAAGCAATTTATGCAATATACAAATATTTTAGTCATACTTTATCAAACCTACGAACTACTTAAAAACATCTATGTATTTTATATGTTTTAGTTTAATATGGTTTAAAGTAGTACGAATACTTACACCCAGCCAGACACAGAACAAATAGACATGTTTAAGCTTTAAAATGTTTGTCTACGTATCAATCTCAAATAAGAAGGTAATTTTAAACATAATGGTTCTACAGTTTACGTAGACAGTTACTTTGGTTCAATAACAGTGCCATTTTACTGCAAATCGCTCACAATCATCGGTAATCATTCTAGATTTGTGTAACATAGATTGTATTCGAGGACACTGCCAGGGTTGCTAATGCAGAATAATAAAAAATCAAATCTAAAATGCATGCTTATTACAATTCATTTCATTATTAAGCTATCGTTAAAACACACTAAGATTATTAGGTATGGTTCTATACATATACCTAAGGAAATGGGTCTTGCCTGATTTTTTTAAGTAAGTACGAAAAGTCGATATTTAAAAATTATAATATAGAATTAAGGTTAATCTTATCTGGGAAAACTTAAAGTGTTATTACATTGCTCGAAGGCAGAAGGCAGCCCTAACATTTGCGATGCGAGCCGATGTCACGGGCACTTGAGATATGGAGTAGGGAAATGTTACATGTGGACAAAACAGCTGATGACGATCGCTCTATATAAATCAAGTTTATGACTGATTGATGTTTATCGATCAGAGAAATGGACAAATCCCAGGTTGAATTTTCTTGTTTTATCTTATACTTATGACTAAAACTAGCTTCTGCCCGGCAGTTTCGCGCTCCCGGGGGATCATAAATATAAAGTAGCCTATCGCCAGTCCAGTCCAGGGTGACAGCTAATTCCATACCAATTTTTATTAAAATCGCTTCAGCGACTTTAGACGTGAAGAAGTAACAAATATACGCACTCACGAACCTTCGCCTTTATAATATTAGTGTGATGAATTTGGATTGAGACTGGATTTGAGTGCCAGTTTCCGTTTCCGTTTCCGAGCCTTTCTTGAGATTGTGATCAAAGATAAACATATACGATGTAAATTATTAATAATATCTATTAATGTTGTTTTCATATTAGTTAGTACCAACTTATTTACACGAATCACAATAATAAATATAAAGTACATGACCTCTAACCTAAACATTACTCGATGTTTATTAGTAAAACGTAGAATATAATAAGTGATTATGTAACTGGCTAAATTATCTTTGAAGAATGTCTATTCATCAGACTAAAACTAAATATTTTAGTAGCTACTTCGGTGATGACTTTGCATATTAAATCTATCAACATTTGTTTTTAGCCAATTTTATCTGAACTTGATATGCTACGTGATATATAATTATTTGTTATAATATAAATAATGTTCTATAACGCTACAGATGCCATTTCTTCGATACATTTTTTTTCACACGACAAAAATAAATTATAAATTGGTCTCTATGTCTTTCAGCCGTTGTGGCATGAAAGAGTAACAAACATCCGGAAATTCTCACAAACTTTCGCATGTATTGTGTAGAACTACAAATGTTTCAATCGATACCAAATACTACGACTAGATTTAGGTTGCAGTATCACTCCAGTCTCCAGGTCGTGACCTGCCTGCTCGATCGATCCACGTGGCGACCTTTCGTTTGAACCCGCCGACTTTACTGCACGTCATCATATCAACATGGCTAACAATTATTGTTACGTAGTAATTGGCAGATTGGGTTAGTGTTTAGCTACCCTGCAAGCAGTGACGGATTAAGACTAGGCACTTGATGCCCTAAGCAATCCTTATGTCAACTAGAATCTTTAAACCTTTTCCGCCTAAAACATTAGTTTTTCGTAAAATAAGATGATGAGATGTTGCTTACGTACCTTAGAAGTTGTGCGACAACAATAAAACCAAAGCATTATTTATTTATTTGGTGCTCCCCCAGACGTGGTACCCTAGCCAATTGCTTAATTTGATTAAGGGTTAATCCGTCACTGCCTGCAAGCTACCATCAATTCGGTGCATACTCCAAGCCACCATAGATACAATATAATGAAAATAAATACTCTCTACTTACGGTATTGACCTTATTTTTTGCACATCTGCATTACTACATCTTCACGAACAATACGCAGGTAGAATTACCTATGTATAGTTAACAGCATTGTAACGGCAGATGTATGCCATACAAAACTACAAATCTTGAAGCAGCCGGCAGCAAATCAATGCCCTTCACCAGAACATACATCTGTTGTTGAGGAAAAACTTCCGCAATCTATTATAAATCTACCTGTATCTGTTTAGAATCCGGAACAATTACTGATAGATTCATTTTAATTATAGGTACTTAGTGGTTCATATCGTCTTTATAAGCACTGCGTAGTTCCCGTCCCCGAAGGAATACAGGGATAAAATATAGCCTAGATATAACATTCACAAATAACGTAGCATTCTACTGGTGAAAGAATTATTCAGATTGGTCCAGTAGTTGCGAAGCCTATTCATAACAAACAAACATCAAATCTTTTTTTTTTTTTTTTTTTTTTTTAATCTTTATTTATTATAGAGGGTTTAATCAACAATGATTATGTCACCCTCGAAAAAACACTTGATATACACTTATTTTCTACGATTAATTCCTATCTTAACTATTTTTATTAACATTCTGGCTTCTTCCGACAGGGGGCAAGCCAAAATGTTATTATATTTTCCAATAGGCAATATGTCAAGGTCATACTTCATAACAAATTGCATTCGTTCTACTTGGTTCCGGACACACTCCATCATGATGTGATACACATCCTCAATTACATCACACTCGGTACAATTAGGTGAATTTTCTTTTCCCATAAGATGAGCGAATTTATTTAATGGAATGTGTCCGGATCGAAGCCTCAAAAGTGTCACTATGCTAGATCTAGATATATCCGATCCATCAAACCACGGGGAGCTACTCAAGTTTGGTTGTATAGTCTTGTACCAAATTCCTTTACTCAGAGATCTCTCATCGAAATATAGTTTCCAATCTTGTCTACATTTTTCTTTTATTAAAATAAGCAGATCACTGGGATAAGGCAGCCATTGCATAGTTTGGCCTTCTACAAGAGCTTCTCTGGCGAGACGATCTGCGTCCTCATTGCCGTACAAGCCAACGTGAGATGGAACCCACTGCAAACTGACATTTTTCCCTCTAGTCGACATTTTAGCAAGCGCCTCCAAGATTCGATACGCTATTGGTATACCACGAAAATTGGTTGTACATCGAGTCAGGTGCTGCAGACCACTTCTAGAATCTGTCAGTATTACATATTCACCGATCCCAAACGAGTCGATATAAGAGACTGCTTCCATGATTGCAATAAGTTCCGTACACATTATAGAAATTTTAGCATTGATTCTTATTTTAACCGAACTATCCGTTTGTGGATCGAATATAGCTAAACCAGAAACATTGTTATCCTTAGACCCGTCTGTATAAATTATGTAACTATTAGAATAATTATCAACTAAATACTGATCACACAATACTTTTATGGCACATAAATCATAGCTTCGCTTCGCTTTATGAATAACATCAATATTTGGTTTTATATTTGATACATCCACACTGCTAACCCATTTATCCAAGGAGTACATTTCGTTTTTAGGGCTGGAAAACAATAATAATTCTTTAAATTGATCATGAATCATCACTAAAGTTGGTTTAATTTTACGTCTCAATAATATATTTTGGCTACATAAACTTATTTGTTCAATTAATTTGATAATTTCGTCGTCGGAACATGACCTTTTCCTTAACCAATATTTACCGGCTAGATAAAATCTACGTATACTCAACGGTGGAAGGTGGAGTTCAGACTCCATTACATGTATCGGTGTGCTTCGGATAAACCCACCAATAACACGCATACACTGGTTTTGTATTCTATCTATCTTACCTAAGTGAGTCTTACAGCTATTACCGTAAATAAAACAGGCATAATCCAATCTACTTCGGACACAGGCTATGTATAATTGTCTGAGATGATGCGGATGCATTCCCCAACCGGACCCAGCCAGTATTTTAAAAATATTTAATAACTTAGCAGTCTTTTCTTTAGTCTCGTTAATATGTTTGCCCCAACGTAACGATTTATCCAGCCAAAGTCCTAAATATTTAAGGTTATCTACGACTTGTAATGTAGTATTATTAATGAAAACATTAACGGGATTTCTCAAAAATGTATTTCTAAAAATGCAAACTTTGCTCTTAGACGATGATATAGTTAAGCCAATTTTTGAAAGAGTTGAATTTAAATGATTTAATGCCACTTGAAGCTTTTCAACACCTTCCTCTGTTTTGCTACAACCAACATAAAGTACAAAGTCATCTGCATATTGCGAGATGTTGACACTTTTAATATCCCTACATATGTGAAATGTCGCAATATTAAAAAGGAGAGGAGAGAGAGGATCACCCTGTGCCAATCCACGCTGTGTATAACGAGAAACAGAAGATTTCTCTAGCTGGATTTGGAGTTTTCTCTCTTTCAAAAAGGCCCATAAATATCTACACATTTGTGTACCTACACCTATATCATCTAATATTTTGAGCATATATTTAATATCAACGTTATTATATGCATTGTCAACATCAATAAAGCAAGCTATTGTGGATTTTTTGTGTAAGAAACCTAATTGTATATGTGAAACTAAATTGGTTATGTTGTCCAAGGTTGAGAGTCCTTTCCTAAAGCCAGTAGTTTTAGAAGACAAAATATTATTTTTCTCGACAAACCACTCTAATCTATTGATTAGTATGCTGTGAAAAATCTTACAAACACATGAGATCATAGATATCGGTCGCAAGGCTGAATCAGATTCGATATCTCTTCCTGGCTTTGGGATCGGAACGATACTTATGTCACGCCACTGTATTGGGACAAACCCAGTGACGTAAAACTGATTATACAACGCTAACAAACTGGATTTTGCATTGTCAGGTAGATTTGCTATCATTGAATAGGATATATAATCACTCCCAGGAGAAGTATCTTTCCGTCGTATGCAGTGCTTCAACTCCTGCATAAGTATTGGTACCTCCAACTTATTATTGTTAGATACAAATACCGGCTCTTCAGAACATGCGTAATCTGGGGTTAAGCTTTGAAGGAGTTTGGTGGCTCTGTCTTCGGTAATATATGATCTATTTACATTGATACCTTTAAACCATTTCAACTTACGCCATAAATTACTTTGGGAAATGGAGCTATCTATAGATGAACAATATTTTTGCCAGGCTTTATCTCTTCCGTTTCGTATCTGTCTTTGCGCAGTGCTTATTTTACTTTGTAACATTGTTAAATTTTCTGGGGTAGGATTACGTCGAAATTTTGAAAGTGCATAGCGGCGTTCTGCTACAGCTCTAGACATAGATGTATCCCAATAAGGCTTCGGAACAAATTTACTATGAGGGTTTGAATTGATTTTAATAAAAGGGATATGATTGTTTGCAGCTGAGTTAACAAGATCAATAAAAGTATTATATGACAATTGAATGTCACTTGTAATAGCAAAGTTATCAAAATCTGTTTCCAATTGACTTTTATAACAAGTCCAATCGGCCTTTTTAAAATTTCTTTTGAGTGTTTTACTACTATCCCGAACAAAAAATGAAGAGATTTTAATAATTAGATGATCGCTTCCCAAACTCTCATTTGTTATAGTCCAATTAAATTTTAAAGCGATATCAGACGTAATACAAGATACATCAGGAGATGACTGCTGCAATACATTATTCACCAACTTAATTCGTGTAGCTTGACCATTATTCAATGTAATAAATGCATTATCAACGAGTGCCTCAAAAATATGTGATCCTCTTTGGTCAGTCTTGCAAGACCAATTTGAATGGTGGCCATTTAGGTCACCAACGATAATAGATTTTTTATTAAATTGAGAAAAGATCTGGTCCCAATCACGTTGGTTAGTGCGAATCGTGGGAGCACAGTATATTGATACAATGTTTTTTATTTCATTACAATTATATATCTTTAAAGCTATAACTTCGATACCAGAATTGATATTACCTATATTTATTTGACTTGATTTGATGGACTTATGAACCAATAACGCAACTCCACCATATGAATCATCCCTATCTTGACGGTAAATATTGTAGCCACTAACCTTAATACGAATATCTGGCGATAGCCATGTTTCACTGAGGGCTGCAATGTGAATATTATCTTGACATAAATATTGTTCTAATTCAATAAGTTTGGGTTTTAAACTTTGGGAGTTCCATTGGATAATGTTAAGCTTAATGACATTTGTATTTGTATTATTCATAATTACATAAAAAGTCCATGATACTCTTCAATATTGGCCAATCCGGAATACTATCAGCTACACATAATACTAACCACTCCACGCAGTACTTTACGATCATTCTTGCTTTAGCTTGTATTGTTACACTTCTCATAAATATAATCTCCTTTATTCTCTTCAATAGCTCCGAAAAATGCACTGTTCTCTCATTTGTATTTTCTTGAGTATTATCATCCGGATTTTGATCCATTGGACTTGGATTGAAGTCAAACTCTTCTGACCAAACAACTGGCGTAGGAGGTCTATATTTTGACTTTTTTACCGACTTTTTTGTTTCTTTATGTGTAGTAGTAGCCTTTGTTTTAGTTACCTCTGAAAACAATGGTTTATCCGTTGGAGTCGATACATTAGGTTGACTGTCACAGTCTAGTGCGAAATTATTAATTTTATTGACATTATTGATAACTTCACTCTGCTTGTCTACAATGTGTTCTGATTCAGGTGCAAGTGGCGAAACATACATTGTTAATGCTCTTCTATAAGTGCAGTTAAACTCTGCCATTATATGTCGCAGTGTTTTCTCTTTAATAAACGCTGGACAAGAATTTTTGGATAGTGACATGTGCCTGCCGTTGCAGTTGATACATTTAAACTGTTTGGTCTCACAATTGGCATGTTCACCGCCACATTTTGGGCATATTATTTTATTCGACGGGCACTTTTTCGTGGTATGACCAAGCTTCCAACATTTGGCACATTGCGAGACCGAAAAAACGTACGGGTCAACTCGGATGCGTAATCCATCTACAATAACATAGCCTGGAAGAAACGCCCCTTTGAAACACAAACGCATAGATTCACTAGCATTCCATCCAGCTTCTTCTTTATTACGGCGTTTAAGGCGATAAACGGACATTAATTCGGCATCACCAGGACATGTAATGCACTTTAAAATTTCGTCATCGTCCATATCTATGTCAACATTTTTAATAACACCAAATGATAAATTATTCTCCATTGCACGACTGATTCTCCAACCCTTATTTATGAGCTCCTGACTAGTTTCAAGTTTATAGGCGCTATTTTCATTATTTAGATCTACGCGAACCTTGAAAGGTGTAATAAACTTTACTCTTTCAACATCAGATATATCGAGGGACTTAAATATTTTAGCCATTGCAAATTCTATTCTATTCTATTCTATTCTATTCTATTATCCATAATAGTGAAGGATAAGGGTCATCGTTATCAGCGACCCGACCGCCAGGTAGCCGAGCGGAATGCACGTGCACCGAGAACAAAAGAGACCCGCACGCTCGATAGGCGTAAACAAATGCTAATTAAATAAAGATCCACGTTCACCTCGTACGAGTGCCGTAACGAGACTCATCAAATCTTTCCTCTTTATAATATTAAATAATTCACACACACACAAACACTCCTCTCATTTTAATGAGAAAATAATCTAAATCCTAAGTCCTACTTAACTAACATTATAAATTAACATAAGGGCCAGAGACAGTTGCAAACCTCATTTTATTAAACATAAAATTCTCACCTTACCATCAATTTACATTTTAGAAATAGCCATGTTTGTTAGAAAAAATTTAGAACTATTTAGTTTTGATCAAAATAAACGTCGCAAAAATAGATTGGCTATCAGCCCCCAGATTAGAAATGTTCAGAAATAGCCCCCAATACCGATGTATACAAATATATAATAAGTTACCAGATTATTTAAAGAATGTTAGCAGTGATTATATTTTTAAGAATAAACTTAAGATTGTTCTAATAGGTAAATGTTATTATAGCATCAAAGATTTTATGGATGATAGAATATTCCCACACTAAATATTTTGCACTAGATATATATTTATAAATTTCTCCATATTCATTGTATCTATAATTAGAATAGGTAGCTTGTAGAATATTATGCTGTATTTTTAATTATAAAATGTTCTTGTTGCCATACCCTACCAGGGTCCTTGTAATTAATAATTGTTACAGTTATTATTTACATTGTGCAATATATTATTAAATAAATAAATAAATAAATAAATATCAAAGTAACTCCGTCTAAACCACTGAACTGATTTTGAAGAAATTTGGTACCACGGGATCTCGGGTAAAACCGTCGGGCGAAACCAGTAAGTACTTACCTAATACACAAATATTCGTCGTTTTTATACTAGTTTCCTCAATATTATGTTTAGAAAGGTTTAGGATGTCTAGAACTCTTAATAGGTTCCTATCAATGACAAATTACAATCACATGACTTTTTTTTTTGATATTCTTTTGCGTGTTCGTCGAAGTCCAGTTAAAAATAAAATCGAGTACGACACGACGACTGTTACGTATTCACTAGTGTTCATTGACTATACTATTTATTTATTACCTACACTAATGTAGGTACTAATTAGAGTACAGGGAACTTAGGAACGCGTAAAAAATAATCTATAAATATTATAACGCTAATTACCCTGATGGATATTTGGATGTTTGTTACCGCCATAATGTATGATGCTAAAACCGTGAACAGCCTAAAAAAGTCCTTTAGAAAAAATATCTATGTACCTACCTATGTATTATGGATTATCAAAAAGAATACATGGCATCGTGTGTATGAACGTGTATTTTTGTTCTGTGTATTTAGTTTAGTCACCAAAAGTACAAGCTTAAATGACGGATACATCGGGCTTCACAGGGTGAAATGTAAGGAAAATACGTGAAATGAAATATATTTATTTCTTCAAATAGGCCTTCACATGCACTTTGGAAACGTCGACTCTAATGCTCGGTTCCTTTTCATGTTGTGCCGACCCTGCTTAGACGGGATATGAGCGGGAAGAAGAAGACTAGTTTGTCGTCAGTTTGCCAAAGTGTTAACGTCCCATATTTATATTACGTAACGCTTAATTTAAAACGTTTAATGACTGTATAAAGTGTCACAACGACACGTTATCAGAGCGCCGCCGCGCCGGCTTGATACCGTGAGATATCTCACGGAGACGTGCAAGGATGAACTTCACTGATAACAGACTTAGGTAATACAATACGTTGATTGTTCTAGTTCGAGGCACGGGCACGAGGTTGCTAATTACTTGTGCCGTATGTAAGTGTCATATGTTTTAGTAATGGTGTTGACAGACGTGGGATTTCAGCCGCGACCGGCGACAAGGTCGGTGGCGAATCTAGTGGTAGGCTCAAGGCCAGTATTTTTAAGCATCAGAAGAGGGGTGTTATAAGATTGACTTATTTGGAGATCATTAGCTATTATCTAAGACTTCCGGGGGTTTTAAGACTTACATTTATTTTGTAACATCTATAAAACCTTATTTCAGCTTGAAATAAATTGCTCTAAGGAGCGGTTGTACGTTAGGTACCTAATATTATTATCTTACGTAAGCCATCTGATTGCCTTATATTTATGTACTTATGACCTGACAAAATAATGTCAGCACGTGCCCAATTTAGTCCGTTCACGTGTTTGGAAAGTTATTTTTAGTAGTATTAAAGGTTAAGTTCAAACACATTCGGTTTCCACCTAGATCAAACATATACCATATACATATACATTTGTCCAAGTCTGCTGCTGACTGGAAATGTATCAATTAGTTGCTCCGCTCCTATTCGTCATAGCATGATGATATAATAATATAGCTTATACACTTGTTTTAAAACGCCTCGTGAGTTTTGAGTCTGTCTGGAGGGAGCATTACGCGTCGTGTCGCGCGTCAGTTACATCGTTAAATCGGCTAATTGAATGCGGATACAGCGACAGTTGATACGAGAAGGTATTTTTAGATGTGTTGCCACTTATCTTGAGGTGAACTGTTAGGTACTTCAACATCATAAGCATTCAGGCTTCCTGAGTAGATACTGATTGATTTACTTGATAACCTTAAATCTTACTTTAGATGTAAGTTGGTTTTTGAATAGAGTAATTACTGAGTTTATTGCTGGCTCGTCTCAGTAAAAACAACTTTCAGAACCGATTAATAGTGACTATTCATAAGTGCTTGTTAAGGCCTATTTGAATAAAAAAGATTTTGATTTGATTTACCCAAAGTTATATTTCGTTTAGACTTCATTCCATTGTCTTCTTCTTCATTTTCCTATTGTAATATTCTACTACCTAAATAGATGTATTTTCTAATAAATCATCAACAAGACACAAAAATACAGATAAATAAAAATGGTGCCTCAGTTATAGGTGACGATTACTCGCATTGCAATAAATATAAAGATCAATAAACAGAATTAACAATAAAAATATTATAAAATAAACAGTCCACAAAGACGGAATAATTATTAAATGACCCTTCTAATCAACGATTGAGAAGAAATCACTTTTAGTGATAAAACCCCTACATGTGCATTTAGTTAAGTTCTTCTGAGGTAGTTAGGTATCTAAACTAGCATCGGTCCAGCATTACACGCACGTTCCTGGGCATCTTTAAGTTTCCCGGGATAAAAAGTATCTTAGGTGTTAATCCAGAACATATTCTAACTCTGTGGAAAATTTAATCCGGATCCCTTCAGCCGTTGTTGCATGACAGATAAACAATCAACCTCACAAACTGTCGCAACTATTTGAAGGACTTATGTATGTCTTTTTGGCCATTTGATGAAATACCTACCTACCTAAAGTATTGTCTTACTAAATAACTTTGGCTCAAATCAGCGTGATATTGCACGTACAAAGTATATCATTCGCATTTCTTATTTCAGGTGGCGAGTGATGTAATCAGCTTGTCGTTGTGCCATTATCTGTGTTGTTGGTGGTTCCGCATTGCACCATTTCGGTTGTCATAAATATTTTGCTCTCTCGGAATTATTCTTTAAGTACTACTCTCCCCTCAAAGTGGATTTTAAATAGGTCTATTTGCTTATGTGTTAATCAAGTTAAACCTACAAATATGTGGGTAACAAACGACAAACCTAAAACTGGGAGTAGTATCTGGGAGTTAAAAGTAATTTTTTTTGAAAACCAAAACAAAAATGTGAGTAATTCATAAAATTATGGAATTATTAAACTCATAATGTATTGAATTTTCAGTTAATATGTATCTATTTAAGTACCTATTATCTATCGATGTTATCATCAGTTGAATAGCAGTCCTTCTTACTTTATATTCACGAAATTGAATGAAACTCTCCGAACGAGCAGACAGCACCACGCAACAACGAGCCATGTCAATTCATGAATTATGTAACGTTTTTTTTTGTTAGCTGAAGTAACTCGATGAAACCAGATTTGTTTTATAATAGGAATTCGTTTATCGTGAACAGATATGGCGAAGGTCACGTGGAAAATGCCTTGTCTGATAGATGGGGCTGTGCCTCGAATAGCACAATCGATAGCTACCAACTAACGTTCCGCACTCCATAGCAACTTGTTACGTAAGTTTTCTACTCCGTTACGTCATAGCGAAATGTTTCAGTAACTTAATGACAATTAAATAAATAAATAAAATAATTCGGGGACATTTCTGATGACAAACTAAGGAGAACTTGTGTTATGGTAACTATATAGCTAATATTCTACATATAGGTACTGATTTTAAATAAGTACCTACTGATATACCTAGATACATTGAGACAGTGACCAAACAGACATATGTAAGTATTAATGCATACAAATGTTTGTTCTACGATTCGAAGCCGTGACCGGTGCGGCCATTAACAACATAGCCAACCGGTCTGCCATTTTAATTGGCCTTTAATAATCCTGTGTCCCCTGTGTCTTGAGTGGTACTCGACAGAAAAGGAGTTAATTACTTTCTCCTGTCTCTTGTATCCTGTAAATTCTTCAGACAATTACCTACTTATGTTTAAGTTCGACGTTTCTGTGTAAGTAGGTAAATTTTTACGATATGCTATCGGAATTTTCGGCTGATTGTATCCTACTTCAATCAACTGATTAACTTACTTAGCTACGCCGGATGATTATGTCACATTACTACGGCAGATACTATTAAATAGGTAATTGTGACAATGTGTCACCTATAGAGTACCTAACATCTTTATAAAAGTCTTTAGTTGGTTGTAGTGCAATTTAGTGATTGATTAATTATTGACGTGACAACGTCTTATAAATTGGTTTGCCGGGTGACACTTCAAGAAACTGCGTTACGCTCCGCTCACGTAACGTGACGTTATGTTTTAAATTGTTACTATTATTTCATCCTACTTCCTACTATACGAATGAATATTCACATTAAAATTATTTTACCACTCAAAGTCGTTGTCACGTAAAACTTTCGCCCGTATACCGACTTTACAGGCAACCAATTTTTTTTTTTAATAAAATACTAGGTCTATTCTAATCTGTTTAGTACAAGAGTAATTAAATAGTACATCCTCTGAGGTAATTTTTTACACGACCAATATGATTCCAAACTAAGCATAGTCAGTAGTGTCAGTACTATGATAACGAGATAGCCGTTGACTGACTGCAACAAGGGTTAGGCTAAAAGGTGTTAGATTCCCTTACGCAGATAACCTGCATTACTGCAGTGGGCTCTGAGCCATGAGATTAATCGAAGCAAATGCACTGAGGGTGTCCCCTGGACTCGTGACCTCTCTGGACGTTGCTTGAGAAGCGGGACTAACTGACATATTTATATTAATTTGTATGTTGCCAACAAGTACGATCTATATTAAAAAAATATATGTAGATATCTCTACAATAATACATGCACTCCGTCATCGCCAATTGGCAGTTGACTGCTTGTTTTCAACATTGTACCTATGCAATTTGATTTGTTTATAGTAATAATTTAACCTTTATTTTTATTCTTCTTTATATTTCTTAATAAATTTTCCTATCAACTTATTCTTGTTTTATAGGAAAATGCAATAAGCATCTAATATTGGTAGACATATTTGTTTATGAGTGTTTAATGTGTAGACTGTAAGTACGTACACTGATAACACTGTTAATATTTTACTGAATAAATAAGTACCTATAGATAGGTAATACTTAAGTCGACCAATCTTATTAAGTATATATTTAAAATACAAGGTAACCTATAAATTTGTTCAAACATAAAAAATTAACATGTTATACATTTTTATATAACAAAACAAATTTTGAACGACATATCCACGTTTAAAATCACCCGTGAAACAATGCGACCTCCCCGTCGAGTCAACTCATCAGTCAATTATATAAAAAAAAAGTTGTTCCTTACATAATTTATTTATTTTAAAACGTCTAGTTTGACCTGTAGCGGCGACCTTGCGCCACATACGCGGTACGCCCGAGTGTGCGTCTGGCGCGGAGCCAACCGCAGCGCGCGCGCAGCTAATATGGGACAAAATTTGACTGCCCTTTCTTATGTAAGCGTTTGTTGTTGTTACACACTAGCGGCCAATGTTAACCTAAGTAGTATTATATACCTAAAAATAACTAAAAGATACACTATATCGATGAAACTTCAGCGGGGACTTCACCCGCGTAGTTCTCGTTACCGTAAGAATACGGAGATAAACCACTGACCATCAGGTGTGCCTGTTTGTCATCCTACACTGAAATAAAAAATCATGATCAATGTAAAAAAATAACCAAACACATTTGTATGCATGACTATGTCTGTTTGTTCTAAAACTGGATGTATATTTCTATAAAGCTCTGCTCAAACTGAGCTAAATAAATGATGAAAAATGTCCCATGATATTTATTTACGAGCTGCCTCCGCGTGGTTTCATCCGCGTAGTTCCTTTTCCCGTGGGAATACAGGGATAAAACATAGCCTATGTTACTTCCTGATAATGTAGCTTTCCAATGGTGAAAAAAATCGCCACAGTAGTTTTTGAGTTAATTCATTACATACACAAAAATACAAATATTTCCTCATTATAATATTAGTGTAAATATAAACAGCCCGCTAATGTGTGTAGGCATGTTATTAGATTTGAACGAGCAATGTACTTGACATCGTCCAAGTGCATGCATCGATCGGTGTCCAAGTCCTTGATTCTAAATCATCACTATCTAATTGTTTTAATACTAAACATTGTTACTGTATTAATAAATAAATATCCTGGGACATTTTTCACACACGGCCAATCTGATTCCAAATTAAGCATCAAAGTGAGCTAGTGTTATGGTAACCAGATAGCTGATATACCTACTACATATACTACTTTTAAATACATACTTATATAGATACTAGTGGACCAGGCAGACTTCGTTCTGCCCACCAGCGCCACTTACCGGGTCCAAGTATATGTAAGCTATCCTATCTCTCAAGTTGGATCGAACTGCACATGGTGTGCGAATTTTATTATAATCGGTTAAGTGGTTTAGGAGTCCATTGAGGACAAACATTGTGACACGAGATTTATATATATTAAGATTTACATCCAGACACAGGACAAACAGACATATTCATGCATACAATGTGTTTGTCCTGGGTGGGATTCGAACCCACGACCCGCGGCTTGAGAGTCAGGGTCACTAACCACAAAGCCAACCGGGCTGTCAGTGGAGTGCAAGGGGTGAAAAAGGGAGTGAAGCGATTCTCACAGGGTCGGCAACGCGTGAGTGACGCCTCCGGTGTTGCAAGCGTCCATAGGCTACGGTAACCGCTAGTTATCAGGTGGGACCGTATGCCTGTTTGTCACCTTTGTGGTGAAATATGGATGAATATACATAGAAGTAAATGGAGCGACCTTTCATTATATTTGTAATGATTTGATTTTAATTTTGCCATGTTAAATTAATAAGTAATTTCAAGTGTTTTATGTATGTAAACATGATTATATAAATAAACACATTATCTGCTATTGAAATAATTAAAATATTTCATAAAGAAGCTGGCAAGGAGGCCATCCATATTCAGGCAACATTTATTCCTAGCTTCAGTTTCCTTGTAGGACTCAATAGAAAAGGAGATCCAGTGGAATGATATAGTCATAGTACTCAATTAGTTATAATAAAACAACATTTAACTCGCATACATTTATTGAAATTAAATATTTATCTACAATAATAATACAGGTAATCTTTATACAAACATCATGTTGAATTATGTGACCGTATTGGAATGTTTTCTTTTAAACTTCGTAGGTTAATCAGCAAATATATTTCAATTTTTATAAATAAACCTACTGAAATTCAATATGGGAGTACCAGCATTCCTTTCTTTACATCGCATTTTAATCTTATTTTTTTAATTAAATTTTAAAGACAATAAGTTATACAATTGATTTTATTCGAAGGGATTGATTTGACAACACTCGAAGTTATGCGCGTGCGCTGGTGATGACCATTCAGTACTCCTTAAACCTTCGTCCTGTTGACAATGGGGTTGCCCTGAAATAGGAAAAATATAAATTTTAATATGGCGACTTCACATATTTTTTATCATTTTTATTTACCAAGTAAACATATATTTATATAGCCTTGTTTTTATTTGTTATTTCTTTAAATTAAAACGTCAATATTTCACAGCACAATCTGTAATATTATTTGTCAATGACAATGACAGTTATACTTTTAAAAACATCATTGAACTGCGTCCAGAAACTGTGGGGGGAAGGTTTACAATGTAACACTGGTACATATCGCAAATATGATTTAAAAAAAAAATCCGGAACAGACAATGACAGAGTGAAGACGCATTGTAGCGAGAACGTAGTGCCAACATAACCACGTGACGATATAAAGATCCTTGTACAACAACCTTGATCCTAACGCTCGGCGCAGAGCGGGGCGGCTAAATATAATACAAGTGTACACTCCTAATAGTTCGCTCAGCTGTGTGGAACGAATAGGCGCGTAGAGGCAAGCCATAATGAAATCACTGCGTTTTCAGAGGTTTTGATCTTTTCCGATACAGATAGATACCTACCCTATTGGAAAATAAATCAGTATTTTTTTTTATTTAATTAATTAGATACAAACATAAATTTTAATCTTTTCTAATTTATTAAGTATACCTATTAGGGTGGATGATGGTAGGAAAATTCTGGAATACTCGGAAAAAGAAGGTACAAATTTGAATATTGACTTGTTCTGGTTATATCTAAAATTGAATTAACTGCCTTTCTAAAACTCAAGTATATTTTGTTATGGAATATGATTTAATTGGTAAAACAAGATTTTTGTCCAAAAACCAAACAGTGTCAAATTAAATACATATATTTTTATTCAAACAGGCATTTAAAAGTACATGAATGAATGAATAGTCACACTCTTATGTTTAGGCAACCCCTTAATGAGACGAGAAAGCTACTTTCCTAACCTTGGAGCCCGACTTGCGCTAAGGTTCGGAAAGTAACTTTTGCTGAGAAGAGCCGGCAATAAACTCAGCGATTACTCTTTAACTCACAAGATTAAACTGACAGTCAAATAGTACGACTACAGATTATATAATAAACAGGGTATGCAACGCGTGAGTGACGCCTTTAGTATTGCAAGCGTCGACAGGCTACGGTAACCGCTTTCCATCAGGTGGGACCGTATCACTGTATGCCTGTTTGCCAAACTTGTGGTAAAAAAAAAAATATAATACATAGTTTGCTATGAGGTATGACTATAATGTCTACTATGATATTTACTAGATGTGAACTTGTGAATAGTATAAGCATACGCTGCATACGTCA
The DNA here is from genome assembly GCA_905147785.2 of Thyatira batis. NCBI lineage: Eukaryota > Metazoa > Arthropoda > Insecta > Lepidoptera > Drepanidae > Thyatira > Thyatira batis. The sequence goes on from LR990514.1 coordinate 840,348, forward strand.
TATTATTATGTCAATTGGACATCACGCATCGTCTGTCGTAGCGATTCGTTAACAAACATTATTATGGAGTGAGACATGACCCGCTACCTTGGCCCATTGAATGAATCAATATCGTGGGACAGTCGTGTGCAGAGCTTGAGCTATGAAATCAAATGGCTTATTATATAAAATATTAGCTGCCTCCGCGCGGTTTTACCCGCGTAGTTCCCGTAGGAATACAGGGATAAAATATAGCCTATAATTACTTAGTGATAATGTAGCTTTCTAATGAAAAAATAATTATTAAAATCGGTCCAGTACTTTTTGAGTTTATTCGTTACATACAAAAATAAAAATCTTTCCTCTTTATAATATTAGTGTAGATGTGTAAACTAGTGCCGCCCCGTGAGATTTTCAAATATCCCGGGACTTTGTGTTATTCCAGAACATATTCTAACTCTGTGCCATATTTCATCTTGATCCCTTCAGCCGTTCTGGCGTGAAAGCGTAACAAACATAATTATATCCGTAAATTCGAATTTATAATATTAGTAGGAAGTAGGATATCTATATGAGTATGTATTAAAATAAAGTACCTATCAACTTTCTCTAGTGCTTAAATACAATTAGTCTAATTACAATTATAGCTAAACAAGCTCTGCTTAGTTAAGAACCATTGTACTGTTTATAAGAAACTCACAGGATGTTGTTTGTTATTACATTCAGAAACTGAACAAACATACATGTTTTTCCACACTATATGTCTCCTGCCCGTCCTAGTATGAAAGCTTCCTAGCCGGTAACTTCAGTAGCCTTGACCTTCAGTGCCCTTCTTAGCTTTAAATAATAACATTTAAAACATATGTCTACACTAATTTCATAAAGACGATTTTTTATATTTTTGTTTGTGTGTGTGTGTATGTTTGTCTATACTAATATTATAAAGAGGAGTCTTTGTTTGGTTGTAATGAATGCTGAAAAACTACTGTACCGATTTCAAAAATTAAACCATTGGAAAGCTACATTATCGCTGAGTAACATGGCTATATTTTATCCCTGCATTCCCACGGGAACTACGCGTGTGAAACCGCGCGGAGGCAGCTAGTCAGTTATATATCCGGTATGTAAATAAGTAATTAGGTAACACATGCAAAAACTGACAGCGAAAATAAAAGAGCATCGTATACGTCAAAGATCTTATGACCGCAGCCGTCTAGCGTTCACGTGAGGAGCCGGCGCCTCGTCCCGCCGTATTAATAGCACAGAACGAGCACGATTCACACATATATACTAGTAATAGTTTGAAGTTTCCGTGAAGCCGTGGTGGCTCAGTTGGGAGAGCACTGACTCACGATCATTAGGGTGCAACCCCTGGGCCGTACCTCTGAGCTTAGAACACCACAGGGTTTTCTCATCGTTGTCCAAGAAAAACATCGTTTTTTTTTAACTGCTAAAAACTAGAGCTTGACCGCGATCCCACTTGATGGTAAGCAGTGATGCGATCTTTGATGGTAAGGCGCACTAGTTTTTTAAGAGCCTATTCACTCTGTAGCTCGAGAGGAAACCTGCATGCCCGAGATGTCATAGTTAAAGGCATGTGAAGTCCGTCAATCGACACTATGCCGGATGGTGGACTATGGCTTAAACCTCCTTGTTATTAGAGGAGGCTCCTATAATCATAATTAAGGTAATCGTTTAATACCCCTGGAACGCAGGCGAAACCGCGGGAGGGTAGGTACGTGTTCGTTAACAGACCAAAGTTTGAAAGTATGAAAAAAATACATGATAGTTGCGCATCTTTTAGTTACAATTCTTTGTCGAATTTAAAAGTCATAGTTTACATATTTGAGATTTATAAGCATTTTGTAAACTACTAGCGCCATCTAGTAATGAGTAGTAAATTTTGAAAATATGTGAATAAATATACTGAGGTATTTTTCACTAACGGGCAACGAGATTCCTCAACAAATATTATTTAGATTAATAGTATCAAACATCTATACTAATATTATAAAGGGGAAAGGTTTGATTTATTGTTTATTATGAACAGGCTCCGAAGCTACTGGACCGATTTGAACATCGAGCATGTAACCAATAGAGTAGCAATAGTGAGCCATTTGTTTAGCAACGCATCAATGATTTGTCACGTATAACCGGTATAACTAACAAACCACGCTCGAACTAAAACAGTACCCGACCAATAAGAGACCTGTGTGTACGTCTAGTGCAACACTTGACCTTGAGTCGGCCAATCAGAACACAGGGGCTGGCGCAGCGTTTTGGCGTATTTTGTTTTCTAACAAAACTGTTAACAGTTCTACTCTATTGGTTACATGTTCGATGGATTTGAATAATTCTTTCACCAATAGAAGGCTACGTTATATTTTGTAAGCGTCAGACTATATGTTATTCCTGTATTCCTACGAGAACGTAGCTGATGAAACCGCGGGGCGACAGCTTGTATACAGATAAATTAATGTTATTGCCCAAATCTATTATCCATACTAATATTATAAATGCGAAAGTAACTCTGTCTGTCTGTTACGCTTTCACGCTTAGGGTGCGTTTCCACCAGAGATGTGCGAGGATGCGTTGCGAGGAATGTGTTTTTTAAGAACCAATAGAATCGCTTCATTGACCTAGCCTCGCTTAGTATAGCTCAATGAAGCGATTCGATTGGTTCTTAAAAACACATTCCTCGCAACGCATCCTCGCACATCTCTGGTGGAAACGCACCCTTAAACTACTGAACCGATTGAAATGAAATTTGGTACACAGATAATCCAGAGCCTGAGAAAGGACATAGGCTACTTGTTATCCCGGGAAAATTGAAGATCCCCGGGAACGCAGGCGAATATATACTACAAATGGCTCCTCACAGTTTCACCCACGTTTCTGGAAATGTCTATTTTTCCGGGATACATGTATTTGTGAAGTATATTGATATTTGATGTTGAAAACTGGTGACTTAATTAAGTATCAGCATTCCTCAGTAAATCACAAATTAAAAACAATTAGTGTTATGCCAATAGCACTGGATTATTATAGAAGTATCAGAGGTGAGTATCGAAAATGCAATTATAAAAGACATTTATTTTATCACACATAAAATCGGTACAGTAGATATGCTTACATAAAAGGTAGGTGTTAGCCTCTGATGGCTGTTACACCTTTACGCGGGCAATCGGTGAGCGCGGAGGGCTCTCAACCGTAATATATTTAAGCAACGGCACTGAGGGTGTCCCCTGCGGGACCGTGCCTCGGCTCAGGGCGTTGCTGGAGGTGAGGGACTCACTGGTTTGATTATTTGGGGAATTTTATAGCGGACATTAATATATACTAAAATAATAATATCAACCGCCCCGAGTGTGTGATCTGGAGCCTAAACTAGGGCGACCCTGTATTTCACGTCTCCAGGTCCTCACCCGGGGATCACCTTAACCATGTTACATTAATAGTATAGTAGTAAAATTATTAGGTGACCCACACAACTTCGCCTGCATCATGTAAGAAATGTTCGCCCTATTTGCAACATTTTTCATGAATGCTCCTCTCCTAACAGTCGTAGCTTTAGGAAATAGCCTTTCCCGATAAATGTGCAATCCAACACTTAAATATTTTTGTAATTCGGACTATAGATGAAATTGGGGCATTTAAAAACTCTTCATCTTCAGCTTTATAATATTAGTATAGATAAAACTTGTAAAACTCAATGGTTGAAAACAACCTAACATATACATATATATATAATTATTTTGTTTGAAGGGACTTGAAGGTGTTAGCCTCTGATGGCTGTTACACCTTAACGCAGGCAATCGGTTGAGCACTCTCAACCATAGAGAAACTATTCCAATTAATTGTTTATAGCTCTCTTGTGTGACGGATGACCGCTAGTATCAAGGTTATGTTGTATTGTCTCTTTCTAGAGTGGTCAATTTTGAGGCTATTGCTCAGTCCATTCTCTGTCTATATATCATTGTGTCTATCATTAGACTAAGATAGATTTCTGACATTATTTGAAACTACCCGCATAGTTCCCATTCCTGTGGGAATACAGGGATAAAATATAGCCTATGTTACTCGTGGATAATGTAGCTTTCGAATGATGAAAGAATTTTTAAACACGGTCCAGTAGTTTTTGAGCCTATTCATTACAACCAAACAAATAAAGTTTTCCTCTTTATAATATTAGTGTAGACATCATAATTTTGGATAAGGATAGGTTTAACAGTTTCGGCTACAAGATGTAAGGAGTAAAATTCAAATGTTCTTACCCAGGTGCGGGAGATCCAGATGAGTGTCTCGTTGTCAAGTCTGGGCCCGATGAGAGGGTTCATCTGTGCCATGTACGCACAGAGCCAGCTGGAATGTATAAGGATATATATTAAATAAATGTCACACAGTACTTTTATTCAGTGAAGGAAAACATCGTGAGGAAACCTGCATGTCAGAGATGTCACAAAATCAAGGCATGTGAAGTCCGCCAAGCCCACATGGTGGACTATGGCCTACAAAACCCCCTCGATGTTAGGGGAGGCTCGAGCTCCTCGGTGGAGACGTATATTAGCTGATGATGATTTTTATGTGTTAATGTCTTTAAGAGTGTAAAAATAAATGGTCTAGATTAAACCTTTTGTGAGAGAAATATGTTATTTTGTCTTAATTGCTTAGTTTGAAATTAGATTGGCTCTGTTTAACACTGTTCCAGGATATTTATTCTACATACATAGTCTGATGTTAAGCTCAAAAAATCTGGGGTTATAGAAACTAGATAAGTGATGTATGAGGTTCTGCGAAAAAGCATGTATTCCTAGAAGGAGTGAGACGGCTTATACCTAATTATAATTCTATGTGGTTGATAAGACCAAGTATGAAGATCATGAGAATCTAGTTTAGGTCACTGTATATAAGATGACAAACTTCACAATCTACCTATTATGGGATCTCATGTTGCTCTTAAAATTAACCAATTAAGGTTGAGTGGATGATAATTATACATACTCGAATATATAACTTTTACTAAGCAAAGGATGTCAAATCGTAAAAACCCATTCTTGCGATATCAGTTTCGTATAGGATTGGTAGGATCACGAGACTTTATTGAAGGCACTAACTTCCCTATAAAGTGACTCATTCGGGTAAAATAACAGTGTAATACTCACAATAACCAGCACGTAGCGGCCGTTAGCATCAAGATCACTTGGATTATGCTGGAAAATAACAACCAAAATGCAGTTATAGACCAAAATGTGATGACTGAAAATCAGTAACTTAAAAAGATACAATGTGTGGTAACTTACCCTCTGTTTGGACCTTTAGGAGCGAAGAAAGGGCATACAATTCCAACTACACCCCATAGGATGGTGAAAATTGCGATTGGAATTATAGACGCACCCATTTTGAGATATTATTTAGATTTCCTCTATCTCTAAAAACAACAATCAGCTGCCCTAAAATGGAGGACGAGACTGTTATGTTGGTAGTATTGCTCAAGTCATATGACATTACATCGTTCGGAAACATGAAACAAATGTTCTAAAGATTTTATCTGTGTGGATAGCATTAAATAAATTAACAATTTAATTCCTGTTTATGACCGCTACGGGTGTTGAGGTTGAGACAAAAATAATTCAGATGAACACTGTACAACCTATATAATTTTTTTTCATCACAAATTCAATGGTATTCAAAAACAAAATAAAATGCTTGAAACTGATAGATACCTTTTTTGTGGTGGAAATAAAGGAAAGACTTTAGCCAACGTCTGCATCACTGTCTGTTTACATTTTATTCTGTTGTTGTTCACGAAAATTATTTGTATTTATTTATTTTATCATTAAACGCATATATTTCAGTTATAAAATGAGTAAGTCTAGCTGTTCTAGAAATATAAAGAAAAAGAAACCTCACAGGTGTAAAGTGAATAAGAAAATATATTCCTCCAAATCTATAGGGATGTGGGATCGCAATGTTGGTATTTCAAAATCAAATCTTGCGAACTTAAATGAAGTATTACGGGTTCACGTCAGTAATAATATTATATTATGTTACCTAGTAAATATAATAATAATTATTAGAGTAATATAATAATGTTTTTAATTTAAAATTATGTATTGTTGCGTGGGTAACGTATAAACATAATAATATAAATTAAAGTTAATACTTTCTTTTCAGAAACTTCAACGTGCAGAAGGCAAGGGATCTTGGAAACTTGTGCCGAAAGACTCATGCGAAGTTTATAAAGATAGAAGAAAGCGTCAAATTGAAAACAGACGTAAAAAAAACGACGATGACAAAGAAGAGTACTTCGAAAATAAATACGACAGGGACGAAAAAAAGTCTCCTGGAAAAAAGAGCCGCGACCGTAAAAAGAAAAAAGAAATTAGTAGAAAGCCACATACAACCCGCAGGAAATCTAAGAAAAGGTAAACTAATTATTATATTAATTTAACTGACTTTATATAGCGTCGATTTATTTGTTCAGCCACTTTGGACATGGTTTTAGATCTCGAAAATCCTTGCCTTTAGTACTCATCATAATTATTCTTATACGATATATATTAATTAATAAATATTTAAAAATAATAGATATTAAAATAGTACATTAAAATGTATTTATTTATTTTCAGAACTCGAAGAGATTCTTCTCTGTCCTCAACAACATCGACTAATTACACATCCACAATGTCATATTCAAGTGTTTCAGAGATGGAATAAGACAAGTTAAATATATAATACTTGTAGATTACAAATCAGGATATTTGTTTCATTTAATCCAACCTAAAGGTAAAGGAACTCCATAGAGTACCCAACATCCTTCTCTCTCTTCTTCCTCTGTCAGAAAACCAAAAAACTCTTTCAGTTTTGTCATGATGACATAACAAAATTATGGTTATTTATTTTAAAAATTACAAAAATTATCAGTGAAATAATTAAAGAAATGTAGGGCAAAAATAATCAAACATTCTAATGTCTGGAGCAGTGAGTGTAGAAGACTATGCCATTGTTCTTATTTGGCTGGGAATTTGTTCATTTTACACAACACTTCTCACGTTAACAGCTCTCGTTGTAGTTTATATTCTGTAAGTACCTATGTATTTGTATAAGATGCACATTCTCTTACATAACGTGGCGTGGTCAACATTGCAACTCTTTTTGACGTGACAACGTCTTATAAATTGGTTTGCCGGGTGACACTTCAAGAAACTGCGTTACGCTCCGCTCACGTTACGTGACGTTATGTTTTAAATTGTTACTATTATGTCATCCTTCTTCCTACTATACGAATGAATATTCACATTAAAATTATTTTGACGTGACAACGTCTTATAAATTGGTTTGCCGGGTGACACTTCAAGAAACTGCGTTACGCTCCGCTCACGTAACGTCACGTTATGTTTTAAATTGTTACTATTATTTCATCCTTCTTCCTACTATACGAATGAATATTTACATTAAAATTATTTTACCACTCAAAGTCGTTTTCACGTAAAACTTTCGCCCGTATACCGACTTTACAGGCAACCAATTCTTTTTTAACTATTTAAACTTGCTAACACTTCGTGTTTTGCCAATCAAATCTGAGGGACGTATGCTTTTATGTTATTAATTTTTGAATTTGGCGGGGTATGGGTGATTGATCCTCTTAGATGCTAATTTTAGCACTCTCTCTTAAATGGTAGGTAATTCAAGGAAAATAACAAATTTAATTTTTTCAGACAAAAAAAAAGATTAAATGAATGTAAAAAATTTGCAGTATAAAAGCAATTGTTTATGAGAGATAATTTTTATAAAAAGAGATTTTGGGCGCGTTGAAAATAGAGTATATTATATTATGGTACTTGGAAAAACATTTGTTGTGTTTGAACGCTTTTTTAACGTCCGGTAAAAAAACTCGTGCGAATGAGGGCTGAACGTCACAAAAAAATCATAACATGTATGGTGGAGTGGCAACACAGAACTTTTCAGACGTTACTTCACTACAATTCTAACAAATTTGAATGAAAGACTTCCGTTGATATATTGTTTATGTTTTTAAAAGCTAATCATATGGATTAATTTAATGGATTAAGTAATAAATAATAGTGAATAGTGTATTATTCAAAATGGATGACACGCATCAAAGCCGGACTTCTGATGCAGCTGCTGCAGCAACGTATGTGGCCAGCATTTTTTTATTATCTTGTGTTGTTAAACTTCTCACTAAGTTCCTATTCTTTCTTATTCACTAAGTTAAATTAGCCTAACGAACAAAAACAAGGCCACACATGACAAATCAACTCAAAACAATAGATAAATAAAATTTGATAAAATAAAGGTGTTGTAAGAACAGCAGAACAGCTTGAACTAGAAGCCTTAGAATTGCAGATAATGTCTTAAAAAAATGACAAAAACCTTACTAAAACACAACTTCATAGAAATAAATTATAGAATATGGAATTCTACAACATACCATACAAGTAAACCATACTGTTGTAATGGCTTTGAATTTAATGTGATTATTAGATAACAATATACTGTTTATTATTTATATTAAACTAGCTGCCTCCGCGCGGTTTTACCCGCGTAGTTCCCGTTCCCGTGGGAATACAGGGATAAAATATAGCCTATGTTACTCGGGGATAATGTAGCTTTCCAAAGGTGAAAGAATTTTTTAAATCGGTCCAGTAGTTTCGGAGCCTATTCGTTACAAACAAACAAACAAACAAATCTTTCCTCTTTATAATATTAGTATAGATAAATAAATCAAGAATTTTGATTATCTATCAGCATCCATATACTGTGTAGTCCTTTAGTAGTGATTATTATTTACTACTGTTCTTGGTCAATATATATAAGTATTCTGATATGGGACCTACAGACACATTTCCTCAACTTCAAGACTGGCGGCTTGAGAGTCAGGGTCACTTACCACAAAGCCTGACTCAGTTAGGGTATATAAATAATATGTATCAATGAGGTTTGTTGTTGTTGACTTATTTTGTTAATGTAAATAGAATAGTGTTTTCATTGGAGACATTAGCCGAGTCAATGAAGACATAAAACAGGCAATATTCGGAAGTCCTCAAGAACAGCTCCGATGTCAATGATTTTTTTTTGTTTGCTTTGTTTTTGTATATTATTTAAAATCAGAAACCATTTTGGAGCGGGGAAAAAGAAATTATATTGTTTAAACTATATCTACTTTATTTATATGAAACCGTTTGCCCGTTTTTGCAACATTTTTGATTGACGCTCTGCTCCTATTTGTCGTAGCGGAATGACACATCGCTGATAGCCTTCCTCCATAAATGGGATTTCAAAAATTTTTTCTGTGTTATTTATCGAGGAAGGCTGTTTGTTTTTCACATATTCCAAATCAAAAACTCTTGTATTATCGTAACCAGAAATTTGTTACACTACTTATGTAATACTCTTGAATATATATTTATTTAGATGTTTACATACAGACATAGAACATACACACATGTTCATCCACACAAATGTTTATTCTAGGTGGGATTTCAACCCAAAAGCCTATGGTTTGAAAGTTATGGTTTTGAACCAAAAACAACCAGCCACTCATCCATACTAATATATAAAGCCGAAGAGTTTATGTGTATGTTTACTTGAACGCGCTGTGTTATGTCTAACGCGATGTCTAAATTGGTACCGATATGCTTATTTACAGTAGAAAACGAAGATCCTCAATACTGAAGAGTCAGCGACCGCCGCGGACTCCTTTCTCTGACCTCGAGTTCAACGTGGCCACACCAACGGATACGACTAAGAACCGTCGGGTCAGCTTCTCCAAGCGGACGGGCGTCGCGTGAGTGTTTAATTTATACATTCTACATATCTATCTACACTAATATTATCATTTTCATCATATCAGCCATAGGACATCCACTGCTGAAAATGCCTCCCCGATCGATTTCCATGCAGGACGGTCGTACACTAATATTATGACGAGGAAAAATTTGTGTTTTTGTGTGTGTGTGTGTATGTTTGTAATGAATAAATTCAAAATCGACTGTGCTGATTTCAATAATTATTGTACAATTGGAGAGCTACATTATCAGGGAGTAGCGTAGGCGTTATTTTATTCCTGTGTTCCCACGGAAACTACGCGGGTGAAACCGCAAGGAGGTAGCTAAGTTTGTTATAAAGGTGTATGTATGTATATACTAATAGTGTAAAAGAGAGAACATTTAATGGGTTATCACTGAAAGAACTTTGCACAATGCTAATTAGATGATGATGATTCCTAACTAAACAGAGCTAATGCTATGGTTATCAGATAGAATCCTACTTTTAATTTCAATAACTATATTTACACTAGTTAAGTATATAAATTATGGATACAAATGTTTATCCAGAGAATCAATCATATATGGTCGCTAACCCTTTTTTTTTTTTTTTTTTTTTTTTTTTTGATTTCCCAGGGGAATCCTCATAGGATACCCGGCAGCTCCGGGGGGAGCCGCCGGGTTATGTGGAGACTCACCGGCACAGAAGGTGCCGGTGCCTACCCACTAAACCCCTGGGGTTCCATTGACGCCTCGGCGCCGTGTGGCGGGGCTGCGGGACACGCGTAAGCCTTACAACCGCATGCCCCGCCGGCGCTGCTCGGCCTCCCAAAAATACTGCTGGAGGCCGAGCCCGTCTCGGGGGGGCGGGACTCACGATGCGAAAACGCATGCGAGTCCCGCCCCCCTCTCAACTTCACCGGAGATGCCCATGGAACAAATGGGCATCTCCGGCATGGGACCGTTGGCGTGGGCGGCGGATCCCCCGATCCGCCGCCCCGGTCCCCGGCGTTACGGCGGCAACCGGCCCGCGAAGGCCAGTCGCCGCCTACCGCGCCTGCGGCGGCGAAGCGGGAGAGAGTTGACGTCGTCCTCTCTCACCCGCTCCGCCGCCTCCTTCTGCGACATGACTTGGCCGCAGAAGGTTGCGGCCGCCTCCCAGGCCTCCTCGCTGCCCACCATGGCCCTGATGAGGGCCGGCAGCGAGAGGTCTGCGCCGACCGTCGCGGACAAGGCGGTGCGAGGAGTCGCCCAAGCGGGGCACTCCTCGCGCGTATGTACCGCCGTGTCCGAGACGCCGGCCCCGCAGTGGTGGCACGTCTCCGTGGGCTCTCTGCCCGCCACCCGGCACAGGTATCGCCCGAAGCAACCGTGCCCGGTGATCACCTGTGTCAGGTGGAAGGCGAGAGCCCCGTGCTCCCGTTCGAGCCACTCCTTCAGGAGTGGTCGAACGGCGTCCACCACATCCCGGCTCGTAGCCGGGTTCTCGAGTCGGGCCGTCCACTTCCGGAGGAGAACGCTGCGAGCGTCCTCCCTCCAGCTCGCGATCTCCCGCGGATGTGGACGGCCCCCGGCCTCCTTCGCTCGCCAGTACACCGCGGCGAGTACCTCGGCTTCGAGGTCCCACGGCGGCGTACCGGCGAGCACACACGCGCCGGCGCACGACACGGTGCGATACGCTCGGACCACCCTGAGCGCCATGGCGCGCTGCGGACGTCGCAGCGCAGCCTGGTTTCGGGCGCTCAGGGCCCCGGCCCATATCGGCGCTCCGTAGAGCGCCATGGAGCGTATCACACCGGTGTATAGGCGCCGGCAGGCCCTCCCTGGGCCCCCCACGTTGGGGAGGATCCGTCCCAGAGCCCCGGCGGTGGCCATCAGTCGCGGTGCCAATCGCCGGAAATGCTCCTCGAACCTCCATCGGCCGTCGAGAACGAGTCCAAGATATTTCATCGAGGACCCGACGGCGATGGAGGTTCCGCCCACCACTATGGCGGCTCCCGGCGGTGGCCCGCGTCGGGGCCCATGGAACACCAGGGCCTCCGACTTATTGAGGGCCACCTCGAGCCCCAGGGCACGGATCCTCCCCACCACCTGCGCCACAGCAGCCGTGGCGAAGAGGGAGGCTTCACGATAGGTGCTGCCGCGGGCCGTCACGAGGGTGTCGTCTGCATAACACACCAGACTGACCCCTCGCAACATTGCACCGCGCAGCACCCAATCGTAGCCGATGTTCCACAGGTGCGGTCCGAGGACCGACCCCTGCGGAACACCGCACGTCATCTCCCTCCTCCCAGGGCCGCTGCTGCCCTCCCCCCTCGGGAACACTACGTCCCGACCGACGAAGTAGTCGGCGATGACCTCCTGGAGGTACTGCGGTACGCCGTGGTACCGCAGTCCCTCTTTGATCGTCTCCCAGGGTAGCGTGTTAAATGCGTTGCGGATGTCTAATGACACCGCAAACAACACGCCCCCCTGGGAGACGGCCCCCTCGGTGAGGTCCCTGACCCGCGCCACGGCATCCACGGTCGACCGACCCCGGCGGAAGCCGAACTGCGCGTCGTCCAGTCCCGGATCCATGGACTCGACGAGGCGCCCAGCGAGCACACGCTCGAACAACTTGGGCACCTCGTCGATTACCACCACCGGGCGATACGACGACGCCTGTCCGGCCGGGCGACCGTCCTTCTGCAGAAGGACGAGTCTGCCCGTTTTCCACCGCCGGGGGAATCGACCCTGCCCCATGCACGCGGAGAACAGGGACCTCACCCTTTCGCCGAGCTCCTCCAGCGCAATCGCTAGGACGACCCCTGGCACACCGTCGGGGCCCGGGGCGGTTCTCTTAGACTTGAGTCTGAGAATCGCCGCCCCGAATTCGCCCTCCGACACCGGTGCCGGGGAAGTGTCCGTTCGTGACTGGCTGGAGGAGGAGGCGGAGGTCATCGCCGGCGGCACCCATGTACCCCGAGCGGGGAATAGGGTGCCGACCACTTCGTCCACCAGTGCCCCGTCTAGACTGACCGTCAGCGGGGGAGCCCAGGGCCGTAGTTTGTTACGTACGGCCCTGTAGGGCCTCCCCCACGGGTCGCCGTCGAGAAGCCGCAGCCACTCCTGCCACGCCGCCTCCTTGGCCTGCGCTATCGCCACCTTGAAGGCGGCACGCGCGGCCCTGTAGGCGGCGTAGAGGGTTTCCTCCTCCTGGGTGTCACGGACTCTTCGCCGTCTGCATCGGGTGTACCGGCGGCGCGCTCTCCCGCACGCTACCCGCATTTGGCGGAGCTCCATGCTCCACCAGTACACCCGACGCCGTGGAGGGAGCGGTCTAGCCTTCGGCATTGCCCTATCGCATATGCGAGTCAGGGCAACGCCGAGGCGCTCCGCTTCCCCATCCACGTCGGCTCCGATCTCAGAGCCGGACACCCAGTCTTCGAAGACTGCGGCTTCCCGTGCGACCTCTGGGTCTAGACGGGACACCACCCACCTCGGTCCGTCCCCAACACGGGGCCGGCCAGTCCCCCTCGACGTGAGGGGGACCGTCGTGGTGGAGTGCGCGGAGACATCGAATCGAATATACCGATGATCCGATAGGGTCTCCACGTTCTCCACCACCCTCCAGCTTTGGACACGGCGCGCCAGGGCGGGCGACGCGAAAGACACGTCGACTATAGAGCCGCCCTGTTGCCGCACGCACGTGTCCACCGACCCCGTGTTGAGGAGGGACAGCCCCGCAGAGACCGCCCAATCCTCCAACGTCTCACCCCGCGCATCCGTCGCTCGAGACCCCCATGCCGTTGATTTGGCGTTGAAGTCTCCAGCGACTAGCACGGGGCAGGGGTATACCTGCCCAACCAGCGCGCCGACCTCGACGAGCAATTGCTCGAAGTCGGCAAGGCTCCGGTTGGGCGAGAAATACACCCCTACTACTGCAATGCCGCCCGTGACCGCCAAAACGCACCCTCTGCCCTTCACGATTCGTTCGAAGGGCGGGGCGCCGGTGGCGGTCGGGGCGGCTATGGCCACCAAGCCGTCGTGGTCCCCGACCCAGTCAGTCCGGGCGGGAACAAAATACGGCTCGGCAACCACGGCCACCTGTATCCCCCACTGTACCAGGGTCTGGACTAGCAAGTCCTGTGCCCTGGCACAGTGGTTGATGTTGGCCTGCAGTAGCGAGACTCTCCCAGCCATTTACTGGGCGGTCTCGACGGGCTCCGTCTCCATCGCGATCCCTGGTCGCGAGGAGGCTTCCGGCTCGGCGGCACTGACGCCCCGAGCCTTCTTCCTCTTCCTCCTCTTTCTTTTCTTCTGCCCCGGCTTCGGGGAGCCTTTCTTGCTCCCCGCGGGACAGCCCGCTCCCCCGAGGGGGTGGCCTGCCGGTCTGCCAGCCGTTGCTGCGCAGACTGCGCAGCTCGGCTCGGCCCGGCACTCTCGCGCCCGATGATCGGGTTTCCCGCAGCGGTAACACAAACCGCTGCGGTCCACCCCCGCCTTGCAAATGGCGCCGACGTGGCCGACCTCGAAGCACTTGAAGCACCTCAGTGGGCGGGCGTCAAGCAGTGTCACCTTGGCTGACACCCAACCCACCCTTAGTCGGCCCGCGTCGACGACCACTTTGGCTGCGGCCATCGGGCAGCTAAGCCACAGCGACCCCCTCGGGCCCATCTGGCCGGGCCGAATACATTCGGCCCGGCAGCCTCCCTTCTCGGCCACGGCTGTGACCACCTCGGCGGGGGTGATGGAGTCGTCCAGCTCCGTCACCCTGATCTCCGCCCGCTTCTCGGGGCGGGAGACGCGCGCCACCTCTGCGCTGAGGACCTCCCGTAGCTCAGCAGCTAGGGAGTCTGCCTTTTCGGCGCCCGCTTCGTCGAAAATCTCGAACATGCGGGCGCCTGTGACAGTTGTCCTGCAGCGCATGTTCGTGATGCCAAGGCCTGGGAACTTGTCCTTGAGCCTGTCCCTGGCCTCGGTCATCACGGAGTAATAGGTGGCGCCCTTTTCCGCCGCCCCTGGGAGCAGGGTGATGGTCACCGCCGCCGCTCTTGGGGCCCGCAGTCTGGCCGCCGCCTTCTTCTGCTCTTTAGGCGCCGTTGCCGGCGCCTTTGGCCTCCCCTGGGTTGCGCTTCGGGCACCTCTTGCGGCCACCACGTTCCACCCCTCCGTAAGCGGAGGTGGTGGAGGGGCGGGCCGGATCGGGCTCGGCTCCCGCAGGGGTGCCGGCTCCGAGGCCACCGCCTTGCCCTTGCCTTTCCCCTTCCCTTTGCCCTTACCCGTGGTGGGTTGGGGCTGGGCAGTGGGGGGGGGCTGGGGCTGGCTTGGCTTTCGGCACTGGCCCGGCAGCAACAGCGGGCTTTGGGGGAACCTTTTGGGTCCCCGAACCCGACGGCTGCGGCGATGTCGTTGCCGCAGCCTCCGCCCTTCTCTTGTCGGCCGCTAGTGGCGGCCGAAGGATTGGCTCCGGCAGCAGGCGGTCCCTGATGCCGTCGAACCTCGCGTTGAGCATCGCGCTAAACTTTGCGACGCTCGCCCGCGAGGTCTCCTCCAGGAGAGCCTTGAGGGAGGCATCAGGGGTGGCAGCCGGTGCCGGCTGCTGCTGCCGGAGCTCCGCCACTTCCCGGCTCAGGTCCGTCAACTTGGCGGACAACTGCCGGTTGGCGGCCTCCAGGTGGGCCACCTCCTCCGTATGGTCGCTAACCCTAACTCACGGCCTAATTAATTTTGTTTGTATTCTCCAGAGAGTTTGCAACAAACGAGGCTACAACTACATGGAAAAACTTCTATGAGGAGCATAATAAATCTTTAGAATTGTCTGGTAACGACTTTGGGGCGTCTTCTAAACAACCAATTGGTCACATTGGTAAACGAATATTTGACCAGCAGTTTGAAGTTGAGGCTATAGAGATCACAGACGTATTGAATCCCGGAGAACATATAATTAATTGCTCAATGAATAATGTAAACTTTACACATCAGATAGCATCGCTTGAGTGTACAGAAGACGATAGAAAACTTACCGCACCACAAAATAACTTCGAGTTGAACACATTCACAGACCATCAAAGTAAACTCTTTGGCGACGACCTCGCTATCCAAAGTATGGGTGAGTTCACTGACCGCATTGACATCAACTTTTCGAATGTACCAAATATTAGTTCAAATGATAAGGATGATTTAGATGAAATAGAGAAAAATCTGGAAAGGGATCAGAACAATTCAGCACGTAACCGACAGTCGAGAAACAGGAACTTTTCAGAGTATATTGAGCTCAATTTTGATACAACACACGTTGCTATTCGTAATGAAGAGTCGGATATGTCCATAACAGATACAGTACATAGTCCAAAAGTCCAAGATGTATCCAAAAACTTTTCTATAGAAAAGAAATCGAATAGTTCTACAAGTAAAGATTGGGTAACTGATAAAGAAAATATAGCAATGAATCCGTATGTAGCACCACAAGAGTCTGCTAACTTCGCGATCAACGAAGAACCGGACAAAGTTTTAGTTTTTGATGGTAAACGATTAACGATACAAACCGAAAAGAGAAAATCAAAAGTTAATGATAAGAATAACTTACGTGAGTCATGTTTGCCGGAAAATGTTGAAAATCCTCAACGGAAAACAATAGTTCTAAATGTTAATGATGATTTACCTAATTACATAAATAATTCTTCTGGCACTAGTCTAAGCAAACAGAGGCATAGTGTGAATTTTAATGATGGCGATTTGTCTATGACACAGGCTTTAATAGGTAAAATTGAGCAAAACTCTAATAGAAGAACTATGATTTTCAATGATGACATTGGAGATATTTCAATGACTCAAGCCATCCCTAATAATATATTATTGGCCGAGAAAACTGAGACTGATAAACGTAGAACTATAGTTTTTGAAAACGATACGGGAGATGTATCTATTACACGAGTTTTACCTAATACAATATTGTCGAATTCGGATAAGATACCAGAAAGGAGGAAGACTATTGTATACGAAAACGAAACAGGCGATATATCTATGACTCAAGCAGTTCCTACTAATATAATATTCGATAAAGCTAAGGATGTGCCGGAAAGAAGAAAAACTATCCTCTATGATAATAACGATGGTAACATATCCATCACCCAAGCTTTGCCATCACATATTATTGCACCTGATATAGTAAGAAACTCCGAGAAAAGGAGAACAATTATATATGAAAACGATATGGATATTTCTATTACACAGGCAATACCTACTAACATCTTAATTGCCAAAAAACCTGTAGCAGATATTGCTAAAGCTGCAAATGATCGAGAGAAAAGGAATACAATAGTCTTTGATGACAATTTCGGAGATTTATCTATAACTAAAGCTGTTCCACAGAATTTATTTTTACCTGAAAAAACTGAAAATAAACAGAGAAGAACCATCGTATTTGATACAGAGAGTGACATATCTATAACGCAAGCCGTATCAAATGACTTTATGATTCTTGACAATAGAGATTCAAATGCAACAGTTTATGGAAACGACGTAGGGAATATATCTGTGACTCAAGCTATACCTACAAATATATTACTTTCTGAGAATGCACCATATAGAAGAAGAACAGTTGTATTCGAAAATGAGACGGCAGACCTTTCTATAACGCAGGCAGTAACCAAAAACCGACTTTTATCAGGATTTACAGATACTTGTGAGAAGTTACCTGACATAGATGACAATAATATGTCTATAACTGAGGTACAACACACAGTAGATACAAATAAAAGGAAGACAATCGTTTACGAGAATGATGACGCCGATGTTTCAATGACTCAAGCCATACCTGCAAATATTATATTTAACGATGAAGCCCATAGAGAAGATAAAAGAAAAGCCATTGTTTACGAAGTCAATTCTGCAGATATATCTATGACTCAGGCTCTTCCGACTAATGTGTTTTTGCTCGAAGGAATCACAGAGGATGCAGAAAATCTTCCTGAAAACAAAACCGAAGAAACAAAACTAGACCCAATAATATTACATAATGAAGATGTACTTATGGCTGATAGTATACCTAAAAAGAGTAGGGAATCAACTAGCCATAAAAGAAAATCGGTTACGTTTAATGATATAAATGAAGTTTCTGTCATAGAATTACCTAATGATATTGTTCCTGAGAAAAGAAAATCAGTAGTAAATGATAGTGGCAAGACTAACCTATCGATTACCAATCCTATTCCAACTGCAATTACGTCTCTTCAGAACGAAGTAGATAAACCCGATAGCAATAAATGTGGAGTAGATCCAAGTAATGTTGATCTAGATTTTATAATATATCAAACGGATACCACTCACGATGTTAAGAAATTGCATAAAACAATTGATCAAAGTAACGCTGTAACCGAAGAATCGAACATTGATGATAATAAACCTACTGCAGTTAAAAATGTTGTTGAATCGAGTGAATCAGAAGTATCAACAGCTACAAGTAGTCAAACGCAATTATTAATACTCGATGCTGGTAAGTTAGACGAAGTCGAAAATAAAGTCTCGGTTGAATTGAAGAAATCTATTATATTCGCGGACGAAGGGCTTAAATCGGAGGATGATACTGAAGTCTTGAGCCAACCAAAAGAATTGGTTCTGGATGGATTACTGGACATGACATCAACTGAGTCCCTTGACGGTGGTAAAGAAGATAAAAAGTTCAAGGTAACACTGAAGTCAGACCAGACGGCTAAAGACACCGGAAATACTTCAAGTGATAGTCTTTTCTATATAACGAGAGATAGCGATGAAGATGGACACATAGACAAATGTGTGGAAAAAGATAATGATGGTCTTAAAGTTACTAAATCTGAGGAGGACGTGGTAATTGAAAAAAGTCTAGTGCCGCTATCTCACGATTATAACAAAGGAGGAAAATCCAGGGTAGTTGCAGAGTTAAAGAACAAGTTAGTGAAATTAAAAAGCGCTATAAGCGGTAGTAAATATAATACCCCAACAAGTAAGCATGAGAAAATACTAAGTTTTGACCTAAATAAAGATACACTGAAGCAAAAAGACAAACAGAAAAATATAGAAAATGCCAACGATACTAACGAACTATTGGATATGTTATCAGAATTAACAGATAACTCTGCTAATATTGAAATGGAAGCAGAAACATCCATTATTAATCCATCTATTCCTGTTAAAGATAGCAAAACTATAGAAAAACATGTAGAATCACCTTTATCATTACATAATGCTATAGAATATGAATCAGAACCTAATATAGCCAAAGATCATATACCATTTGAAACTGAAAAACGTATTGAACCTGTTATGGGAAAAGGACTTCTCGCTTTAGAAGATAAAAGTTGTGTGGACCCAGTTTCAGCAAAAGCAAGTATAGAAAGTAAAAGTGTTATTATAGAACCGAGAAGGCTAAGTTTCGCTCCCAGTAGACAGTCAATTGCACTTAGTAGGGAGGAGATGATGAATAATATATCTATGGCACAAGCGGCGCTGCAACTGTCGAGAGATGACATGGACGTCACCGAAGATATAGAGGACACGGCAAACGATTCGACCATCGAGCACCACTCGTCCCACAAATCCATGAGCAACGAAGTCGTCAAAACTTTAAACTTCGAAGAAGACGAAACAGCCACCGAAATTAGTCTAAAACCTGAAATAAAACCATCCCCACTAAAGAAAACAACGTTCGGCGAGACATCGATCATAAAAGATAGGAAATCAAAAGTTGTACCAATACCGGGTTATTTGAACGATATTTCAAACGGCATTAAAGAGCTGATGGACGATTTAGTGAAGCCCATGGCTGACGTGCTGCCTTTTGAAACTATCGGCGTCGACAAATCGATAAAAAAGATCACGTCGACATGTAGTACACAAATACAGGCCAATTTGGTCACGTCCAGTCAAATAGACATATGTGGTGAACTGATGTCCGAATCCAAAATTGATGTGAAAAAAATGGAGTCTTTAGCCAGTGAAATCGCCATTCTTGGCAACAGGGCGGTGGCGCACGCACTCAAGAATCCGATACAATGCGTATCGAGTGATATGTCGATGAAATCGTCGGAAGTAGAAGTGCCTCGGGGACGTGAACATACAGTTAGAATCAGCCCACAAAGAGCCCGTCATGATAGATCACCCCAAAGGGTCATTGTATTTGACCATTACAACCCACTCAATAATGTACTCTTAGGCCCGATGGATTACAACGACGCACATAGATACCAGCCACGGAATTCTTCGGACAAGCTGCCTGCCATCCCACGCTACGACTCCGCACAGATATCTGTCAATGAGGACGAAGTATATAGTGACGTGAACCGAATCTCCCATCATTACAACGTTGAGAGTCGATTGAGTATAAAGCATTCAGTTCAGCAGGCAGGCGACGCTGGCTCAGAAAAGGCCGTTGACGCTCAAAGCATGTTATCCAGTGAAAGCAAGCCTATGTCGGTGGATCAGTCGATAGACGCAAGAGTAGTTATCGTACAGGATACAGAAGTAAATACGGTGATCGCTATGAAGGGTAACAATGAATTGTTGGACGCAAGCTCCTCCTTAACACTGGTCGATGACGCTCTCGCACGAAGCTCTTTCGATATCAACTTAGACTCCACGGTCTCTTCACGCGATCCCTCCGTAAAAGGAAAATCTGGCCCCGTCAAAGTCATATACAAAACGAAGAAGCAAGAATTATCCTCTGAGAAACAAGACTCCGATTTCACATCCAATGACGACTTTAAGACCGAGAAAAACGTAGTCAAAGCTAAGAAACGCGTCTCCAGCCCGCCGAAAAGGGACAAAAAGAAATTGACCTTCGATTTAACTCCTAGACCGATGAATAAAATTCAAAAGCGTTCTAACAGTCCGAGGCGGACTATATCACCAGATAAAGCGAACAAAATACCCGCAGAGAGAGACGAGACTGAACCAACGAAATGTATATTGAAAACCAAAGTTAAAGATGATACCGATGTTAGTCCAGAGAGTTCGAAGCATGTTATTACAAAGAAATCGCCTCGTAAAGGCAAAACTAGTCCGAAAGGGAGGAAGGGCCCCACAGTGACCGTACAGCAACTGATTACGGAATACAATATAGAGACGAATATTGATCAGAGTACATTGAATAAACAGATTTTACAGGCTCTGAATGATCCCAAATCTGGTTCGAGCACGGAGCCGACTACGGTATCGCATTCTGACGACGAGACGAAGAGTTTGGAGATGGTTAGTTCGTTTGCGAGCAGCAAGAATGAGTACCATACTATTCCGAGTATAACGAGTGAGTCGTTATCGTCTGAAAGCAGGCACCGAGCTATGAAGGTGGGATTCGTGAGCGATCCAAGCTCAAAGGAATTGATCGACGACTGTGATTCGAGTGCCAACGTCGTAGCCAAAATCGATATGCTGCCGTTCATGGGGTAAGTTGATTTAATAAATACATATTTAATATTAAACTGAAGTGCGTTGGTTGGGTTCAATTCTTACAAACTTTCGAAAGTTACAAAAAACCGGTTAGAATAAACGGTACTTATAATTTTATGGTTACATATAAGTGAATAACCTGGGACATATTTAAATTATAATAATAAATATCCTAGGACACTTCACACACGGCCAATCTGATTCCAAATTAAGCAGTGCTTGAGATATATAACGAGAAAGGGGATGTACTAATTTTTTTTCAATACATACATATTATAGATATTTACATCCAGGCACAGGACAAACAAACATATTTATTTATACAAATGCTTGTGCTGGGTGGGCCACGACTTACGACCAGCGGCATGAGAGTCAGGGTCACTAATATGAGTATGTGAATAAATATGTCTAATTGTTGAAAATAAAATTGTTCTGTGTCTGGATCTATTTATCTATGTCACTTTATATAGTATATCAGCTATCTGATTACCATAACACAAGCTCATTTTGAAGCTTACTTTGGAATCCTATTGGTCGTGAGGATATATATTTATTAATAGTCGTATGTACCGTGGTTAGTAGTGAGATGTGCGAGTGGGAGGCGACTAGCGGGGACACGTGGACGTTCCGGCTGCTGCACGGGCGGCTCCGCGTGACCGTGCGGCTCGCGCACCGCTACGACAACGCGACCAGGACGCGCGTGCGGGCAGACACCGCCGTGTTGGCCGTCGGACTAGAGACTGTGCATCAAGGTAACAATCTAATATGTATATAAAATTCTCGTGTCCCGGTGTTTGTGATTAAACTCCTCCGAAACGGCTTGACCGATTTTTATGAAATTTTATATGCATATTCAGTAGGTCTGAGAATCGGCTAACATCTATTTTTCATACCCCTAAGCGATCGCGGGAACGAGAACGGGAACTACGTGGGTGAAACCGCGGGGCGGCAGCTAGTAAATCTATAGATACGTTTCGTCCGTTTCTGTTTATGTTTGATTTTCTTTAAAACTTTATCAGAAAATCTGTTTTTAATTAGTTATAATTAGTTGTATGTATCATAATAAATAAATATACTAATCTATATATATAAAAATGAATTGCTGTTCGTTAGTCTCACAAAAACTCGAGAATGGATGGACCGATTTGGCTATTTTTGGTTATTTGTGTAAGTGCAGGGAAGGTTTAAAGCATTCAGCTTTTTTATTAATTGATTCTGAGGCAGTACGAAGTTTGCCGGGTCAACTAGTCTTCTAATATATAAAATTCTAGCGTCGCGGTGTTTGTGGTAAAACTCCTCCGAAACGGCTTGACCGATTCTAATGAAATTTTGTATCCATATTCGGTATGTCTGAGAATCGGACAACATCTATTTTTCATCCCCTTAAATGTTAAGGGTAATCCACCCCAAAAATTTTTTTATGATACAACATTAGTAAATACATATAACCCTGAATTTTCAACCCTTTACAATCAACCCCTATTTTACCATCGCGATTTTTATTTTATCTTCCGCCTTCACCGGTCGATAACCGATCAACGATCAATCGATCAGTTATAATAAAAATAAATTAAATATAAATAATTTTCAATAAAAATAAAAACATACAGATATTTTGAAAATAGATACATATCTTATCAATACATATATTAAGTCACTGTTTTTTACCAATGATGGAAGGATTTATTAACTATTCATATTTTAATTTCTTTGAATACAACTTTAATAACTATTTTTTTACATACAATAAATATTTAACACATATACTTAGTAAAAAAATGTTTCCTACAAATAATATACATGGCTAAACAACGTCTGCATATGTAAAACATAGTCCGTTATGTCTGTCTGAACGCGATGAACACAAAAACTGCTAAACAGATTTCCATCCGGTTTTCACCAAGTTAAGGAGTATTTCATGGGGAAGGTTTTTATGTATAATACATCAATTTGGACCCGGTAGGTGGCGCTGGTGGGCAGAACGAAGTCTGCCGGGTCCGCTAGTATTATATATTATTAAGTTGAAGAGTTTGTTTGTTTCAACTCGCTAATCTCAGGAACTAATAGTGCGATTTGAAAAAATATTCAGAGCTCATTTATAGAGAATTTATAGCCTATATTCTATTTCTGTATTCCTACGGGAAAGGGAACTATGCGGGTAAAACCGTGGGGCGGAAACTAGTTTATAATAATAATAATAATATTTATTGTTTATAAAAATACACACAGGAAAATACACAGAATATGGACTTATTTCTTAACTGCTATAGTTATGTTGAACTCTGGTACCCAAATTAAGATTGAACTTGTGTTATGGGTACCAGGGCCCTCGCACTAATAGAGCTACACATTGGTGTGACATGGTTTATATATATAACGGAACGATTAGCAAATAAAGTATTATCAAAATATTATTATTCTCGACTGAATATATATGTCCTAAGCCTTGCTCGATAAATGTATAATCACTTGGAAATCGATGAGGGATACCTATGTTCAGCAGTGGACGTCTTATGGCTGATATGATGATGATTTATATAACGCCCACAGACAAGAAGAACCCTATAGCGTCTATATGCGTGAGATTCGCGAGCGACGCCATGCGCTACTACATAGGGCGGGGTTGCGGCCGGGCGGGGGACGTGCCCGCGCTGCTGCGGCGGTGTTCCGCCGTGGCGCGGGTCGCACTGCGCTGGGGACGAGCGATGCACGACGCGCACATGCATCTCGCGTACACACTGGCCCCCACGGGGCATCTTGCACTCAAGGTGAGTAATCTAGTGATAGTACGGTGTTCTAGCGACTCCATGCGTTACTACATAGGGCAAGGTTGTTACCGCGCTACTGCGGCGGTGCTCCGCCGTGGCGCGGGTCGCACTGCGCTGGGGACGAGCGATGCACGACGCGCACATGCATCTCGCGTACACACTGGCCCCCACGGGGCATCTTGCACTCAAGGTGAGTAATCTAGTGATAGTACGGTGTTCTAGCGACTCCATGCGTTACTACATAGGGCAAGGTTGTTACCGCGCTACTGCGGCGGTGCTCCGCCGTGGCGCGGGTCGCACTGCGCTGGGGACGAGCGATGCACGACGCGCACATGCATCTCGCGTACACACTGGCCCCCACGGGGCATCTTGCACTCAAGGTGAGTAATCTAGTGATGGTACGGTGTTCTAGCGACTCCATGCGTTACTACATAGGGCAAGGTTGTTACCGCGCTACTGCGGCGGTGCTCCGCCGTGGCGCGGGTCGCACTGCGCTGGGGACGAGCGATGCACGACGCGCACATGCATCTCGCGTACACACTGGCCCCCACGGGGCATCTTGCACTCAAGGTGAGTAATCTAGTGATGGTACGGTGTTCTAGCGACTCCATGCGTTACTACATAGGGCAAGGTTGTTACCGCGCTACTGCGGCGGTGCTCCGCCGTGGCGCGGGTCGCACTGCGCTGGGGACGAGCGATGCACGACGCGCACATGCATCTCGCGTACACACTGGCCCCCACGGGGCATCTTGCACTCAAGGTGAGTAATCTAGTGATGGTACGGTGTTCTAGCGACTCCATGCGTTACTACATAGGGCAAGGTTGTTACCGCGCTACTGCGGCGGTGCTCCGCCGTGGCGCGGGTCGCACTGCGCTGGGGACGAGCGATGCACGACGCGCACATGCATCTCGCGTACACACTGGCCCCCACGGGGCATCTTGCACTCAAGGTGAGTAATCTAGTGATGGTACGGTGTTCTAGCGACTCCATGCGTTACTACATAGGGCAAGGTTGTTACCGCGCTACTGCGGCGGTGCTCCGCCGTGGCGCGGGTCGCACTGCGCTGGGGACGAGCGATGCACGACGCGCACATGCATCTCGCGTACACACTGGCCCCCACGGGGCATCTTGCACTCAAGGTGAGTAATCTAGTGATGGTACGGTGTTCTAGCGACTCCATGCGTTACTACATAGGGCAAGGTTGTTACCGCGCTACTGCGGCGGTGCTCCGCCGTGGCGCGGGTCGCACTGCGCTGGGGACGAGCGATGCACGACGCGCACATGCATCTCGCGTACACACTGGCCCCCACGGGGCATCTTGCACTCAAGGTGAGTAATCTAGTGATGGTACGGTGTTCTAGCGACTCCATGCGTTACTACATAGGGCAAGGTTGTTACCGCGCTACTGCGGCGGTGCTCCGCCGTGGCGCGGGTCGCACTGCGCTGGGGACGAGCGATGCACGACGCGCACATGCATCTCGCGTACACACTGGCCCCCACGGGGCATCTTGCACTCAAGGTGAGTAATCTAGTGATGGTACGGTGTTCTAGCGACTCCATGCGTTACTACATAGGGCAAGGTTGTTACCGCGCTACTGCGGCGGTGCTCCGCCGTGGCGCGGGTCGCACTGCGCTGGGGACGAGCGATGCACGACGCGCACATGCATCTCGCGTACACACTGGCCCCCACGGGGCATCTTGCACTCAAGGTGAGTAATCTAATGATGGTACGGTGTTCTAGCGACTCCATGCGTTACTACATAGGGCAAGGTTGTTACCGCGCTACTGCGGCGGTGCTCCGCCGTGGCGCGGGTCGCACTGCGCTGGGGACGAGCGATGCACGACGCGCACATGCATCTCGCGTACACACTGGCCCCCACGGGGCATCTTGCACTCAAGGTGAGTAATCTAGTGATGGTACGGTGTTCTAGCGACTCCATGCGTTACTACATAGGGCAAGGTTGTTACCGCGCTACTGCGGCGGTGCTCCGCCGTGGCGCGGGTCGCACTGCGCTGGGGACGAGCGATGCACGACGCGCACATGCATCTCGCGTACACACTGGCCCCCACGGGGCATCTTGCACTCAAGGTGAGTAATCTAGTGATGGTACGGTGTTCTAGCGACTCCATGCGTTACTACATAGGGCAAGGTTGTTACCGCGCTACTGCGGCGGTGCTCCGCCGTGGCGCGGGTCGCACTGCGCTGGGGACGAGCGATGCACGACGCGCACATGCATCTCGCGTACACACTGGCCCCCACGGGGCATCTTGCACTCAAGGTGAGTAATCTAGTGATGGTACGGTGTTCTAGCGACTCCATGCGTTACTACATAGGGCAAGGTTGTTACCGCGCTACTGCGGCGGTGCTCCGCCGTGGCGCGGGTCGCACTGCGCTGGGGACGAGCGATGCACGACGCGCACATGCATCTCGCGTACACACTGGCCCCCACGGGGCATCTTGCACTAAAGGTGAGTAATCTAGTGCTATTAAGGATTTAGAGGGACGTCATGTGTTACTACATAGGGCAAGGTTGTTACCGCGCTACTGCGGCGGTGCTCCGCCGTGGCGCGGGTCGCACTGCGCTGGGGACGAGCGATGCACGACGCACACATGCATCTCGCGTACACACTGGCCCCCACGGGGCATCTTGCACTCAAGGTGAGTAATCTAGTGATGGTACTGTGTTCTAGCGACTCCATGCGCTACTACTACATAGGGCAAGGTTGTTACTGGGCGGCGGATGTACCCTACGCTGGGGACGCGCGATGCATAAGCACGACGCACATATGCATCTCGCGACCCGTGGGTCTGGATGGTCTTAACTCAAGTTAAGTATGTACTTTAGTGTTGGTCCCACCGTCATATAATGTAACTACACGTCCCCAGTACTTTACGTATCAAATAGCAGCAAAAACGTCTCCCTACGCCGAAAAAAAAAGTTCAGGCAAGTGGACGTCGATATCGACTAATTCGCCAATCAGAACTTTGTCCTTATTGACACCACGTAAAATACAGACATTTCCGATATTTTAGAAATAAATATTAAAAAGTGTACCTAAGTCTTTGATTTGAATATAAAATTATGGTATTTATTTACACGTAGTATAGTATTATTACGATACTACATAATATAATTATACTACGATATCCCTCTGTGGTAGGTGGCCAACGTGCCGCTCCGCGCCGTATGGGAAGTCACAATGCGACTAGAGCTGGTAGTAGAGGATGCCTCATCAGCCCCGTGGCCCCGTGCGGCGGATGTACGCGTAGAGTGCGTAGTATCGGGTGCGTCGGGTACAACGGGTACAGCAGAAGTGTCAGCCGCACGGATCGCAGCGTTGCTCGCCCCGCTGCCGCATCACTGGGGACACGCGCCCGCAGCTGTATGGTATGTACGCTATTCGGCTTTTGTTTTTAATACCATCTCATTATCTACACTAAGCCCCGCGCACTGGCGGCCAAGTCGCGGCGAAATACAATGAATGCATTTCGATGGCCGCCAGTGCGCGCTTGGGCTTAAGAGGAAAGTTTTGATTTTCTTGATTGTTTGTTGTTTGTTTGTATTGAATAGACTCTATTGGGAAGCTACACTATTTCCAGTGAGCATAGGTTATATTTTATCCCCGTATTCCCACGTGTTAGGTTTCCGTTGATGGAATAATTATTTACTTCGTTTTTAAGTATATTCGTTACAATAGAAATCGTTCCACTTTATAATATTAGTATAATAATAATAAATATCCTGGGACATTTTTTCACACACGGCCACTCTGATTACAAACTAAGCTGAGCTTGTGATAGGGTAACCAGATAGCTGATATACTACTTTTAAATACATACTTATATAGATATTTACATACAGACATAAAAAAAAGAGACGCTTGGGTCATAAGGTTGTTTTTGCTAGCCAGCAATTACCCTTTTCAAAACAAAAGTAACATAAACGCCGGTAAATTCTAATTTAATTTTCATTCCGCAGGAAGATATTCAAGTATCTGAAGCACAAGAAGCGAGACGACGCGACGCTGCTCGGCTTCTGAAATGGACTTGTTCGCCGCCTGTACATATGTGTGTGTTGTGGATATTATTGCCTGCACTCAGAGTTGAACTTTGGTATTATTATAATAAAGTGGAAATTTACATGCATCCTTGTTTTTTTCTTATTTACCTACTAATAGACAGTTTGTGGAAGTAAAATGTATGGTGTTCTTTACTCTTTTGATAATCTTGGTTAGGTACGGACGCAGTGTAACTACTCTGTTTTCTCCACTTGACTGCTTTTTGGAATTTAGGCTTTGTAAAAGACTAGCGGACCCGGCAGACTTCGTTCTGCCCACCAGCGCCACCTACCAGGTCCAAATTGATGTATTATACATAAAAACCTTCCCCATGAAATAGGTACTCCGTAATTTGGTGAAAACCGCATGAAAATCTGTTCAGTAGTTTTTGTGTTCATCGCGTTCAGACAGACAGACAGAGGCGGCGAGGAATTTGTTTTATATATATATACCTATATACATATATAAAAAAATTGTCTTTGCTAATAAAATCTACAAATCAAACTAACGCTAAAATCAAAATTACTGTTTATT
Organism: Thyatira batis; assembly: GCA_905147785.2. Lineage (NCBI taxonomy): Eukaryota > Metazoa > Arthropoda > Insecta > Lepidoptera > Drepanidae > Thyatira > Thyatira batis. Next base: position 868,880 of record LR990514.1, read on the forward strand.
TTGCCGCCAAAAAATATACATACAAATCTTTTATTTTTATATAATAATTATATTATGAACTAGCGGCTCACCCCGGCTTCGCACGGGTGCAATGCAGATGTGTAGGTAATACTATCCTTTTGAATCATTGTATCTATTGATGAAAATGGCATTAAAACCCGTTGCGTAGTTCAAAAGATATAAGCGTACAAACGGCAGGAACTGACTGTTTTATACTAGCCATATAAAAAGATATAATTTAATATTTAACGACACGATACACAATTATTATTTTTCAAGTTCCGTAGTTCATTTTTACATAGCACCGTGTTAGGCGCGCCGCACACCCAGCGGCCGGCGAATTTCCGGCGCGAGGCGTACAACTCCACAACCGGCTTCTCACTGAGCGGCGAGCCTAACCCTTGAATCATATCGAATGTGTCGCTGGGACGAACTACCTGTATATAGAGGACAAAATAATAAATATTCCGGGACATTTTTCACACACGGCCAATCTGATTCCAAACTAAGCAGAACTTGTGATATGGTAACCAGATAGTTAATATACTAGATACATATACTACTTTTACATACATACATATCTATTAAATACCTAGATGTTAACATCCAGTCACATTCATGCATACATAAGTTTTTCCTGGGTGGGATTCGAACCCAAATACATACCTATAACAATAATTATTGTTATATTTATTCAATTATTTCATTCTTTCTGATATTAAACAAAAAACTCTGTCGTTTTGTTAATCACTAAGCAAACAATTTATGATAATTCAAGACGACTTAAAATATTGAATTAAGTATGTATCTGCCAGTATCTTTCGTAGCGATTTTTCTAGAGCACATACTTACTCGTCCAAACACCACGTTCTGCAGGTCGAACTGCGGCAGAGACTTGAATGTGATGTTGAAGATACCGCACATCTCGTCGTCTTTTGTCATTCGCATCGACAGGAGGCCTACAATCGAATAGTCATCGTCAGTGGCTCACATCTATATATTTCGCACCTTTAGCGGCATTATACAAAAATTTGAAGTTTTCAGCATGACCATATAAAGTTTTACGCAGCATTTTGGTCAATATCTTAGCAAATAACTGTAAGAAAAGAATGTAACTAATTTCATTTGTTAGTTTGACTGTCTTATTTAAATTATTAATAAGACAACGGACAACGTTTGTCTGGTCAACTAGTGGGTAATAATAGAAATCACACATTATATTCTAAGGATGTCTGCTAGTAGGTAAATTATACAAATAATAATAAAAAAAAATTATAATTTATCTGAGCTATCAATAAAAAAATAAACAATTTTCGAATTATTTTTCCACTAGAAAGTAGGAACAAGAAATTGGTATACCCGGCATGGAGTGCGGGAAGTGGTAGTTCTCAGCGCCGATGGGAACGCGGCGGCCGCGCTGCGCGTAGCAACCGAAGCCGTTGTCGTGTACCACGTCGCCGCCGCTCCAGTACAGGTTCGGTACCTTCCTATACGTTATTTACAATTAAGAAAAACACTCGCTCCCTCTTACAAAGTATATTGATAATTTCTATTAAATAGGTGGAAGTATATAAAACTATTTACCAACCGCTTTAGGATCATTATCCATCAGGTCCATTGTGCATTGCTCTCCGAATCAAACTTGAAGCTGATTTCTGTTGCAATCGAATCGACAATTTACTTTGAGTAGATTGTACGTAGAGGCTTTGACTTTAAATTAAAAGAAAACTGACCATAATTTAAATAGATATATTCGCAAAAAACATCGCTTCACAAAGTAAATATTGAACGTAACACAACTAAAGTAAACCAATTAATTTCTCTGCCTGGATGTAGAAGGATTCGACGACTGTTGGACCTGCCTTTCCTCCGAGAACTGATTGACGGCAAGGCAGTACTTCTCCGAATGGTAAGTCCTTGAAATCTGTGAGAGGAGTGGGTTCCCGTGGGGAGAATTGAGCCACAGTGACGCGTTGCCCGTCTGCCCCACCATCGCTATAAACGCTATTAGCATCCTTGTATTTAGAAGCCCTCGTTGAATCTGCGGCTGCTTGAGCAAAGTCTGCAGTATTAAACCATCGGGCAATCCATTTACAAGCTCAAAAAGACTAGACCCCCGTTCCCCGATCAGCCAAGAGGCAGCCGCAGGAACATTGCAGCCTGTAAAACGTAACGCCTTATCTGCGTCTTCGTACGTAAACCCTAGGTCTTTCAGAGCAGTGACAGCGTCAGGACTCGGTGTCTCGGCTATCTTGGCTCTCCACCCGCGGAACTTCTCCAGAAACCTCTGCAAATGTTCCGCCCTCCTGTACATTTCGTTTCCCGTAATTTTGTTCGTTGTTGTAGGCTCTTCTGTGGATACGACTTCGTTGGTGTTAAATCTCGCAGCTATCTCTTCAGGTGTGATAACCTGTATGACGGTTTGCTGTTGGCGACGCGGTTCGTCTAGCGCCGCAGATAATTGTCCTAATGTCATCTCGTAATTTCTTCCGGAGGCGGCGAGGCGTGCGCCCACTTCAATTAGAGATATCAAAATCTTTCGCAATTCGTATGATAGCTCATTTGTTGACAGCAATGATTGGAGGTTTGGTTGTCGAATTGCGTTTTGTGGTGATGGTAAGGAAGCTGTAGCGGCTGCGATTGTCCCTTGTTGAGGAGCCCGCACGGCGCCTAAGTCCCACAATGTACCAGCTTCGGGTATCCTCCTCTCAACTAAGAGCAGTTCCTCTTCCATGGCCACTTGTTCTTGGGAGAGAGTCAAAAAATCGTGAAGCGTTGAAGTGTCATAAACCCGCACGATTTTGTACCTGCTCGCACCTGTCTCTCCGCTTGGATAGAAGTAATCTATCGCTCGGTTTTTTACTTCTTCTATAAGGGTTTCTTCGGAGAAGTATGCGGTGAATGTTTGACCGTCAGGACTGACGATTTTGATTAATATCTCATTGCTCCCATTGATACCAGTGTCAGATACCAACATTTTATATGGCGCTTATGTCGATGACTCTAGTGCAGATTAGTAAAAGAAATAGAAATAAAGAGGTAAAGATTGCTGCGAAACACCAAACAAGTTTGAGCATAATTTTGTGACATTTTGAATGACATCAAATGTCATGTAAATTTGTTTGTAGTAAAAAGTTTTAAAATATGTAGTTTCAATCTCCAAATAATGTGTGAATAAATAATTCTTATATGAACACTCGTTAATCGTTATTCGTCATAATATATATCTGGGATATTTCATTACTTTCAAGTTCTATAAATTACTAGCGGACCCGGCAGACTTCGTTCAGGCCAACCATTCTCGAATCCCCTTGAACACACACAACATCAACATTGATCCAGTCGGTGGAGTTCAAGGAGATAGACTGAATACACTGATACCAGAAATACCTATTATACTATACATTAAGATTTTCATTTTGTATGTAATAGGTTAGCAGTTAGCAAAATACTTATGCGATTATAAAACTCTTTCAGTGATAGAAAGCTACACTATATCCGGTCATAGGTACATAGGCTATGCTTCATTGCCCAGTTTATAGAAAACAACCCAATACCATAGTCACTAAGTTCCTAAAAGCTTACCTAAAGAAAGTAGTTCCGACGTATCCATGACCGAGGCCGTCCCCGTCCACCAGCTCCAGGAACAGCTGGCAGGTGAGTGGACATACGTCGTTGAACAGTTCCAAGGCGAGCGTACCGAGGACCGCGCCGCCACGCACTCGCAGCGTCAAGTACACTCTGTATTTAATTTAAATGTAGAAGGCCCTACTAGTTTTGTTAAAGGTTGGCTTTTTCGGTAAAGTAACGTTTTCATGAGAATTTATACAAACAGCTAAGCTATGGTTTATGAACACTTATTACTTATATTGGTAAAGTTTAAAGATTAGTTTTAAGTTAGGATGTAACGATGACCTGTAGGTCCCATAGCTCAGTCTAGTAACATGTCATAGAATAGAAGTCTCCTACACTATTCATCTAATTACAAAGACAATTTTTTTTATTGGCTAGAAGTAGCCACAGATGGATTTTACCACCTTACTCGGACTGTTTCGGTAAGCCCAGAGGGCTCTCAACCGAAATCCAAAGAAAACTTTTTTTTTCTAGAAGACGCCTCAGAAAGCCACAGGTGGCTTTTACATCGTTACTCTCTGTTTCGTTGAAAGCAGAGGGCTCAGAATTCAAAGATAACTACAAAGTACCTTGGTCTTCGAACTCCTGAAGGCGGCTTGAAGGCTACATCGTCGATGAGGTCCCGCGGCTCCGGCGGGAACAGCACGAACTTGCATCTCGCTCGCACCAGTATGTCGTGCTTGTTGCGCTGCCAAACGCGACTTAACGACGCTGTTGTCGCTACCCGCGGTAACTAACATGTATATGTATGTTTAGATAGCTAGAACCATAGATTTATGATAGATAGAATATTATAAAGAAGAAAGATTTGTACTTTTGTATGTAACGAATAAACTATTGGACCGATCTGAATAACTCTTTCACCAATCGAAAGCTACATTATCAGGGAGTAACATAGGCTATATTTTATCCTCGTGTTCTCACCGGAACGTGACCTACACGAGTGAAACCGCGGGGAACCACTAGTGTGTTATAATTGACATATCTTTACGATCGTCAAATAATAAAAATCGCCGAAAATATGAAAACATAACGACCATATTTACTTTTGTAATGAAACTTAATGGCGACAAAAGTGTCAGTCGTTTTAATCTAATGAGATTCATAGCTAAGATAGGACAACGTCTGTCGGGTCAATTACTTAGTACTTAATAGATAACTCACAGTGGTAATAATACGCTTGTATAATAAAAGGTTTTCTCTTTGTATTTGTTTCAGGCTGTATACACGATTGTCATAGTTTTGGGTGGGTTTCAGCGGCATCTCCCGTTCTTTCCAGCGGCTATCCACTCTACCCTGTACCCAAAAAATTTGCGTCTTCTATGAATGAGATATATTATAGGTACATTACCTATTAGTGGCTCCCCACGGTTCCACCCGCGTTCCCGTGATCACTTAAATTTTCCCAGGATAAAAATGTCATCTGTTGAGGAGTTTTTGCGTGAAAGGGTAACAAACGGTCATCCATATATACATTCTCAGAATCATTCCCATTAATAATATGTAGGTATTAGTAGGATCAAAAAATCAAGGATGCGTCGTTAAAAAATCATGTTTACAAATAAACTTAACACAAAATTGGAGATCTCCGGGAACGCGGGTGAAACCGCGGGGAGCCACTAGTATCATATAACACTCTTTAGTCTCTTTACTTACCCGGGAAAAATGCATCCGTTTAATAGCCAGTACTAACAGAACATTTTCGACGTATAAATCGTGTATTCTTTTATGAAATTTGGTTACAGTGCGGCGCATCAACGCGGGGTCAAGTTGAGGCGGCGACGAGTCCACCCGCGCCTTCACGTGCGAATACTGAATCAAGACAATATAGGGAGATAGAATATAAAAACGATTTTACATCTTTACGGTGGCATGTTACTTACACCTTACAACAGAATATTAAACTAATAGCCTACTAAGTCCATCTAGCGGTGAGTAGGACAACTAAGAGACATCAATATATTCCCATTACTTGACTGATAAATAAATTAATAACTACAAATAATAAAGAAAACAATTTATTAATTGTTTTCTTTATTATTTGTAGTTATGCAGTCATTCAATAATCGTACTACACTGGTATACGTATTATTATGAAATAAATAGTTTAATTCCCAGTTTGTGAAACTGGTGGCGCCATCTCTAGTCGAGTAGTGATACCAAGTTTAATAGTAAACCAAAACGGAATTCTATGTTCACACAAGTTCTTAATCTAAATAAAATTAATGAAGCCACATCAAAAGAAATGGTAGTAGATACTTACAGGATGTTTCTTACGTTTCTTCTGTAGTAATTCAATCTCCTCGACCTCCGGAGGCGGAGACGAGTACTTTTTCCTTATAGAATCTTTCGACTGGGCTTTTTTCAATATAGCTCCAATAAGCGTCATTTTGGAATATGAATTATGTATATAAATTATTTACATAAACAAGAATTTATTAATAATATATCAAAATAGTTACCTGAGAAATCTATGAGGCTGAATTTTGAATGTCAATAATCTGATGTTACCAAGTCTTTATGAAACTACCATTTACATACTATACGAGTCTTACATAATTGTGACTATAAAAGTTACCTCTACAATATTAAGATTTATTGATTTAAAATTTTAAATAATAAGATAGTTAGCCAACGGAGTTTATCCTTCTTCCTACAAATATCATAAACGTAGAGCTTTTGAGGAATATGTTAAAATCTGTTCTGGAAGCTTGAGCACATAGCTAATAAATATCCTGGGAAAATTGAAGATCCCAGAGAATGCGTGTTAAATAGATAGTGGTGCATAGTTTCAAATAAAACAAAAAATCATTATAAAAGGTTTTATTAAAAAATATTGCACAGATGCAAAATACTAAAATATCACAATGTGAAATAAACGTGCGCACTACAAACGATCGGACAAGTATATTGTCATAATACTGAAGTTAGCAACACACTTATAAATATAAAATACAAAAGAATCACTGGAATGTGACTAGCATGGTTTACACAATTTTTGAGGCACGACCTTCTGAGGTTGAAGTCCACAGCGAAACCCGTCAGACGCTATTAGAAACATGAAATATTTATTCATAAACGCTTTTTGGAATACCTAATAGCCAATTAAAAAAGTTTATAATCAATAAAAAAAATTATTTTCCATAGAAATTTTTTTTAGGTTTCCATTAACAATATGCATACCTAAATCATCTAAATAATCTTTTTTTTTGTCTTTTTCGTATTTTTCCTACACTTTATTAAAATTAATTAAGCATTTTATCTATATCGTTATATTAATTTTCGATTAATCAGTCTAAATAAAAAATACTTTTAATTTCTACTACGTGTTCAATTAACGGTAGTCATTAGTTGTGTTTTTTCTCATATTTTAAAATAATAAAGTATGGTATATTAGAGTAAGTACTCAGAGTAAAGATAAATAAGTGTTGGGCTGCCATCTGTTTAGGTTTACCCGGATTTGTTCTAGTTTGAAGGGCGTCCGGGGGTCGTCCGGCAGGGATTATTAAAATGTGTCCAGGTGACACTTAATTTTTTTAAATAATTCTTTTGTTTGTTGCATAATAAATGAATAAAAATGATGTATATATTTTTGTTGTCCGGAGTAAAAACAATATTTCACCTAAAAGTCTGGCATTTTCGGCGTGTTTTACCGAGGTTGGCAATATAGGTGACGGATGGCCTCCCTAGATTAATATAGATAAGTAGTCTAATGTCTTTGTCGATGTAGTGCGGTATGCGGACGCGGTACAGCGGAGGCTTGCGGTCTGGCGAGCCTCGACCCTCGCCCGCCCGCGCTCGACCCGTACGACAAGTAACGATCTGATAGATCCGGGGGCTCGATTTGCTATAAACAATAAATAAATATCAAAAACCGTGTGGTACCGTGGGACACCGGATAGAAAAGAAGTTCGTTATTATAAAAATATTAATTTGTTAAATAATAATAATAAATATCCTGGGACAGTTTTCACACACGGCCAATCTGATTTCAAACCAAGCAGAGCTTGTGATATGGTAACCAGATAGCTGATATACTACATATAATGCTTTTAAATACATATTATAGATATTTACATCCAGAAACAGGACAAACAGACATATTTATGCATACAAATGTTTGTCCTGGGTGGGATTGAAACCCACGACCCTCGGCTTGAGAGTCAGGGTCACTAACCACAAAGCTATATGAGCTGATGATGATGATGATAGCGAGTACATACATGTTTGTGCGTGGAGTGCGCATGAGGTCGCGCGTGGGTCATGTTGTTCCCGGTGTACGCGACGCACTTCACCTGCCACTCGCCCAGCTGCTCGTTCCAGTGCACGTACTGCTCTATCAATGCCTGTGGAATAGTATATTTCATTACAAGTGCGGAAAGGCTGTCATTGCAAAGAGTTCCGACAAATGTCTACCCGAGCCGCGGCGCAGCCGAAGGCGAGGGTTGGCAGTCGCAACAAGTTGCAATGACGGTTCCGCAAGTGTACTGAACGACTATTTTTAATACAGTTGCGAAAAAATGAAGCAATTTAATAAAATATTAAAACACACTAAACTAAGCTCGCAAAGGATATTTCTAGAAAATGGCGCCAACCGTAGAATATAACCAGAGTGTTTTTTTTCTTCACCCATTTTGATAGGCAAAGGGATCTATCCATACAGCTTAGTCTTCAGTATATTTTTTTTATTGATATGAAATGAAAATGAAATTTAACGAGATGAAATTAAATGAAACCTAACCTAAATCATTAAATCTTATATTGAGATAAATGACAAGCTTCTTTTTAGAAATATACGTATTTGTATTAATCACAAAAACTCTTTAGTAAAACCTTCATAGTTGGTTTTTCTTTTTAATAGACATTATTTTGACAGTTGGGAAAGATGCACGCACGAGTTCGGGAAAGGTAAAAAAAAAGCACTAGTGTGTAATAGCCCACTTTCCGAACGCTATACGTCCCTGCAATACACCACTTTTTGAGCAACTGTATTAAAAATATATTTTAATTTAAACACCGGATTTCCATCTTAGTGCTGAGGGTGTCCCCTGCGACACGGTGCCTCGGCTCAGGTCGGCGCTGGGGGAAGTGGGGACTCACTTGACATGATTATTTAGGGAACGGCATGGGCTGTGCCCGATTCGTAGTCTCTGTGCCGGATACCCAGTCCCCCCCCCATAAAGACGAGGAAGGAGTGTCGCTGGGCTGTTTAGTGGGTATACCGGTTGGCTAGCAACCGAAGAGTCCCACATAACCCTTCCTGTCCCCCAAGAGGCAGGGTATGCGTAATGCATTTATACAGCGTAAAAAAGAAAAAAAAATCCGTAACGGCACGGGCCGCACTAACAAGACGAGACTGGGTGGGGTAACATACCTGATACTCCTTGGGTATATACGAGTCGAGTACCAGATCAGCCAGCTGTATCTCCCGTCTCAACGCTCTCACACTGTCCAGTATGCCTTCCATCTCCCTCTGTTGTTCCCGCTGCTGGTCGGCGAGTCTGCCTTGGATGAGTTATATAAGTATAGATTGGTAGTAACATACCTGATACTCCTTGGGTATATACGAGTCGAGTACCAGATCAGCCAGCTGTATCTCCCGTCTCAACGCTCTCACACTGTCCAGTATGCCTTCCATCTCCCTCTGTTGTTCCCGCTGCTGGTCGGCGAGTCTGCCTTGGATGAGTTATATAAGTATAGATTGTTAGTGACATACCTGATACTCCTTGGGTATATACGAGTCGAGTACCAGATCAGCCAGCTGTATCTCCCGTCTCAACGCTCTCACACTGTCCAGTATGCCTTCCATCTCCCTCTGTTGTTCCCGCTGCTGGTCGGCGAGTCTGCCTTGGATGAGTTATATAAGTATAGATTGTTAGTGACATACCTGATACTCCTTGGGTATATACGAGTCGAGTACCAGATCAGCCAGCTGTATCTCCCGTCTCAACGCTCTCACACTGTCCAGTATGCCTTCCATCTCCCTCTGTTGTTCCCGCTGCTGGTCGGCGAGTCTGCCTTGGATGAGTTATATAAGTATAGATTGTTAGTGACATACCTGATACTCCTTGGGTATATACGAGTCGAGTACCAGATCAGCCAGCTGTATCTCCCGTCTCAACGCTCTCACACTGTCCAGTATGCCTTCCATCTCCCTCTGTTGTTCCCGCTGCTGGTCGGCGAGTCTGCCTTGGATGAGTTATATAAGTATAGATTGTTAGTGACATACCTGATACTCCTTGGGTATATACGAGTCGAGTACCAGATCAGCCAGCTGTATCTCCCGTCTCAACGCTCTCACACTGTCCAGTATGCCTTCCATCTCCCTCTGTTGTTCCCGCTGCTGGTCGGCGAGTCTGCCTTGGATGAGTTATATAAGTATAGATTGGTAGTAACATACCTGATACTCCTTGGGTATATACGAGTCGAGTACCAGATCAGCCAGCTGTATCTCCCGTCTCAACGCCCTCACACTGTCCAGTATGCCTTCCATCTCCCTCTGTTGTTCCCGCTGCTGGTCGGCGAGTCTGCCTTGGATGAGTTATATAAGTATAGATTGGTAGTAACATACCTGATACTCCTTGGGTATATACGAGTCGAGTACCAGATCAGCCAGCTGTATCTCCCGTCTCAACGCCCTCACACTGTCCAGTATGCCTTCCATCTCCCTCTGTTGTTCCCGCTGCTGGTCGGCGAGTCTGCCTTGGATGAGTTATATAAGTATAGATTGGTAGTAACATACCTGATACTCCTTGGGTATATACGAGTCGAGTACCAGATCAGCCAGCTGTATCTCCCGTCTCAACGCCCTCACACTGTCCAGTATGCCTTCCATCTCCCTCTGTTGTTCCCGCTGCTGGTCGGCGAGCTCCGCCTTGGCCGAGTTGAGGAGTTGCACCGCACGCTTGAGTTTACGTGTTTTAGCCGCGTTCTCTTCTTGCAGACTTGAGTAACGCTCTTCTAAGTCTAGACGTTCCGCCTGTGGATACATAAGTATATATACTGAATTGTGAGCCGCTGGAGGTGGGTTATATTTCCAATCAGGACATACATTTGTCAAATTCAATTTCATTTGTTGTATAAATGTGGGATATTAGAATATGTCATTAATTTTATTATAGAGTATTTGGGCCCAACACATTAGCGCATTCGGCATGCAAAGGCATTTGCATTTTGTTGAAAAAAAAAACATAATCCGATAATTATTATTATTATTATAAGAATTATTATAAGTATACTAGCTGACCCGGCAGACTTCGTACTGCCCCAATCTATACTTCAATACTAATATCATAAAGCGGTGGAGTTTCTTTGTTTGCTTGAACGCGCTAATCTCAGAAACTACTTTCCCGGCAATTATTCTATTTTTCACACCTTTTAAACCTTCCCTGGACCCACACGAACATTTCAAAACCAAGGAAAGATAATCAGTTCAACCGTTCTCGACTTTTTGTGAGACTAACGAACAGCAATTCATTTTTATATATATAGATTGTACGAATTGATAATTTACAATTTTTAAATGTAATGTATTTTGATATAGTTTTTTGGGCCTAACTGCACAGATTGACAAAGAATATCTTTTGAAAACTGATAAAAATTTTTACCGAGACCGTATGTAAATTAGTAGAATTAGAATAGATAACACAATATTTCTATCTCACTCGCACTGACCTCCTTCTTCTGCAAGTCCTCCTGCAGACGCAGCTCGATGAGCCTCCTCTGCTCGAGCTCCCGCGCCGCCTGCTCCAGCAGCTGCCGCTGTGTGTCCGCCTTGTCGAGCAAGTTCTCCCCACCTACCAGCACCTTGGATTCTAGACGTTGGAGCTTCTCTTTGAGGTCCTCTTGTTGCTTCCTGTGAACACATCATCATCAGCTCATATACGTCTCCACCGAGGAGCTCGAGCCTCCCCTAACAACGAGGGGTTGCAGGACTTTACATGCCTTCAATTATGACATCTCGGGCATGCAGGTTTCCTCACGATGTTTTTCCTTCACCGAAAGGCCATTAGTGTGAATCCGTACGTAAGCTTTTATTACACTCAGAGGTACGTGCCCAGGGTTTGAACCTGCACCCCCACGATCGTGTGTCGGTGCGTTCCCAACTGAACCACCACGACTTATAACTATCCTGTGAAATATTATAATATGTATTATGTTTGAGAGCCCTCAGGGCTGACCACTTGTCTGTGTAAGGGTGTAACAGCCATCAGAGGCTAACACCTTCTAGTCCTATAAAACAAATATAAATATATCTACACTAATATTATAAAGAGGAAAGATTTGTATTTTTGTATGTAACGAATAAAGTCAAAAAGTACTGGACCGATTTTAATAATTATTTTTTCATCAGAAAGCTACATTATCACTGAGTAACATAGGCTATATTTTATCCCTGTATTCCCACGGGAACGGGGGCCACGCGGAGGCAGCTAGTATATAATATACTAGCTTATGGAATTGTCAACGTATGTTCTCAAAAGGAAAAAGAATCACACAAGATTTTGAAACATTATTCATTGATGCTCCCCTATTGTTGGTCTTAACGTAGCGTATAGCCTTCCTCGATAAAAGGGCTATCTAGTATTAAAAAAAAAAACTGAGATTAGCGCGTTCAAGCAAACAAACTAACTGTTTAGCTTTGTAAATTAGTGTAGATATGTAAATTAAGGCAAACTAGGATGTGTTAGAATATCAAGTAAACAACTCACTTGGTCCTTTGCAGTTCTGCCTTCTTCTCCTCGAGGACTTTGCGCGCCTGGTACGCCTTTTCTCTGTTCAGTTTTTCCTGAAAATATATAAAAAAAATCATAGTTATATCTAACAAATATGGGATTTACTCTGAATTTAACGTATGTTATAAAGTAAAAATATATGTAGTATATCAGCTATCTGGTTACCATAACACAAGCTCACTTTGAAGCTTACTTTGGAATCCGATTGGCCGTGTGTAATAAATATCCCAAGGGCCAGGATATTTATTAGTATGTATTTAAAAGTAGTATTTTTTCTCTATCTATCTATATCAGCTATCTGGTTACTATAACACGAGCTCTAATTACTTTTGAATCTGATTGGGCGTGTGTGAAAAATGTCCCAGGATATTTATTTTCTAAAAACAAAGCTAGTCTCGGAAAGGTACCTTTTCCTCTCTCCTCATGGTGCGTCGCAGCTTCTTCTCCTCGGGGTCGAGCTCGTCCAGCTCGGGGTCGGTGAGGGTGGAGTCGGACACCTCCTCCTCGGACAGTTCCTCCTCCCCACCCTCCTCTTCTACTTCTGGATTTGAATATAAAAATTATATTTGATTTTATTTACCGACAATAAAAAGAAAGGATGGACATACGACATATTCTTTTTAAGACAAAAGTTAGTAGTTTTGAGCTAAAAAATCGTAAGAAGTCGCTAATTTTTCTCCCGTGTTTTTAACCGACTTCCCAAAAAGAAGGAGGAGGTTCTCAATTCGGCCGGTATGTTTTTTTTTTTTTTTTTTTTTTTCTATGTATGTACATCGATTACGTCGCGGTTAATGGACCGATTCGCGTGATTCTTTTTTTGTTCGACGCGAAATAGCTGCCAGATGGTCCCATAAAAATTTCTTTCAGTTTGGTTTAGTAGTTTTTATTTTATAAGCATTATTGTTATTTGGACGTTGTCATTTTGACGATACTTTGTATATTAGTATGTCGATAACTTTAACATTTCTAATCCGATTTGCGTAATTCTTTTTTTGTTCGTTAGGGTACACATTCAAATTGGTACCCTGGTCATCTAGTAAGCATATGATGATGGGATCCCAAGGAAATCGAGAAGAACACTCAAATTACAAGCATATAACTGTCACGTTTCAGTCAATATCATACAGTTTGTTCAATTATTTGCGTTTGATGATGATTTCCTATGGATGAGCTGATGATGGAAGGTCCAACTCCTCAAAGGATAGGAGTTCAGAGAAAATTCTTTCAAAATTATACGTACATATGGATAGAGAATAGTATTCCTTGAGGCTATTAGGTTGACCTTGAAGGTTAATCTCATTAACGCTTAGGTTTAATAGTTTTCTGTGATTGTTAAATAAATAATAAGCCTGCCCATACTTAAATAACTAAAAAGAAAAAAAAAAAAAAACTACGTTAAAAAAAACCGACTTCCAAAAATACTAAAAAGCAAAAAATAACTAACGCAATTTATAACACTTTCCTCTACTTAACTACTGACTACTTATTCTTTCCGCTTGCTGCTTGGTTTGAAGTCGGTGCCAAGCCATATATGAATAAAAACAATTACTTAAAGAAATAAAATGGTGTAACAAATAAATTTCTACACGATAACCTACTAAACTAACCTACGTAAATAAATCAAAAATAACGACAAATGAAAACGACGATAAAATAAATGTACCTAATTTACATTCTACAACTATAGTGGTCCTGTAAAGGACCGTTTATTTCTAATATTAATAACTCACAAACCAAGAGCATGCGTCTAAAATTTAGAATTTTAAATGCAAACGGTGCCAAAGTTTTTGTTGACCTTATTAAATCATGGAGAATCTTAACAAAGATCTTTTGTATATTGTTTACTGTAGGTTTGCTAATTATGCTGTGGCTTGGCACCAACTTCAAACCAAACAGTAAGCGGAGAGAATAAGTAGTCAGTAGTTAAGTAGAGGAAAGTGTTATAAATTGCGTTAGTTATTTTTTGCTTTTTAGTATTTTTGGAAGTCGGTTTTTTTTATTAGTATTCTATGTATGTACTTTTTAGAGTGACATCTCTTGGTGAACCAAAGAAATTATAACAAAAAATAAATAAATCTCACTGACATTTAGAACAGAAATGTTTAGAAAACAGATGTAGGTAATACGGATATTTAATCTTTCAGGGAACAATATTTTCACTGGCTTCCGGGGAAGAAAATCGTCGTGAGGAAACCTGCATGCCTGAGATGTCACTAATAAGACATGTGAAGTCCGCCAATCCGCACTAGGCCCGCGTGGTGGACTATGGCCTAAAACCCCCTCGTTGTTAAAGGAGGCTTGTGCACCTCTGTGGAGACGTATATGAGCTGATGATGATGATGACGACAACAATATACTCTGGATGAAAACATACAAGATTGAAAAGCCCGAATAAAACCACGGGCAAGTTTAGTTAGTAAGTTGAGTGTATATTAAAAAGACATACCGTTAGTGCTTTCCTCCAATTGTTTTTTGAGTTGATCTATCTCTTGTTGGAATCTGAAAAAAATAATACACCACATACAGAACATATTCTATGAATGTTATAAATTATCAATTTCATTTAAGAACAACTTTCAATCCCATACATATTGTATGGTGGTTTGTAATGCACAGGGCACTTCACTAAGTGGGCGTTACCCGTCAATAAAGTACGACATTACTTTAGAACATATTTATGAAACTAAAAACGGTAATTTATACGCGTGAGCTGTAAAAAAAACGAATGGACAGATAGAGTATGGTGACATCTAGTGCGAGATAAATATCCTGAGACATTTCTCACACATGGCCAATCTGATTCCAACCAGATTGGTAACCAGATAGCTGATATACTACTTTGAAATACATACTTATATAGATATTTTTTACATACAGACATATTCATGCATACAAATGTTTTTCCTGGGTGGGATTCGAACCCACGACCCGCGGCTTGAGAGTCAGGGTTACTAAACACAAAACCAACGATTACTTAACTACAAAATAAGCTCGATAGAATGAGTGAGTAGTTATCTATTGACCGGCAGATGGCAAATAAGGAAATGGGCGGAGTGTACCGCCCCCTCACCCCGCAAATTGTCACGCGTTGTTTCATAAAACGAATTACTGTATTACTATGAATAAACGGAAATGTCATTACAACTTCTCTTCTTTATAATACCTCTATGGGTTCATAGGCGTGAGCTGTGTTTAGCATTTTGAGTCCACTTTGAGAGACGAAATAGAAAAGCCTTGTGTTGTCTAGTGTGTATTGTACCTGGTTAGGAGTGCATCCCCCGGTTCGCTGTTGACGTGCGTCTTGTTCTCGATGTTCTTGGCGCGGTTCGCGTACCGCAGCGTGCTGATCGTCTCCACGTAGTTCGAGTCCGCCGGACCTATTGTCGCTATCTGTGCATATAATAATATATTAGTATATAAGTCTAGTGGCTCCCCGCTGTTTCACCCGCGGATAAAAAGAAGCCTACGTCCTTTCCCAGCCTGTGTACCAAATTTCATTCGAATCGGTCCAGTAGTTATAGCGTGAAGAATAATATCGGACTAGTGAAGTATATTGTTTTGTGTGTTTAATCTATAATATAAAAATGAATCACAAAATGTGTTGGTAAGCGCATAACTCGAGAACGGGTGGACGGAAATGGCTTTTTTTGGTCTTAAAATGTTCGCAATAGTCCAATTGAGGTTCTTATGGAAAAAATTGAAACATTTAAGTAGATACACCGGGAACGCAGGTGAAACCGCGGGGCACAAGCTAGTAAATTAATAAATATAGAGCAAAAATTTGTACTTCTGTTGTTACGAATAAACTCAAAAATTACTGTGCCGATTTCAAAAATTCTTTCACCATTGGAAATGTACAATATCAGGGAGAGACATGGGCTATATTTTATCCCCGTATTCCTACGGCAACGGGAACTACGCGGGTGAAAGAATAATATATATACAAAAAAATAAAGACATACAACAAAATGTTATAATAAATAGTGTTCATGTTTTAAAGACATACATGATCCGCCCTTTTGTGACGGCGGCCATTTTGAAGTATTACAATATTATGCATTGTATATTTAATTGTCACCAAAACAAAAGGTTTATACAAAGGGTTCTACAAATTCAGCTCAATTGATAATTTAACTTAAACAAAAAAAAACAAGTTATATTAAAGCTAGAAATAATAATAATTACATACCATAACAGTCTTTGAATTCCCTCCGAGCGAGTCTTGCAATAATCTCGTCAGTTTTGAGTTTCTATACGGAATGTGAGTAGATTTTCCATCGACCAGTGCTGAGATCACGTTTCCAAGTACTGAGAGAGACTGGTTGATCTTCGTGGCCTCCTTCAGACGGGTGCCCGTCGCTTGAGTCTTGCTTTGCCGTTCTGAACCCTGTAGGTAAAGAGGTAAGGTTGAATTTAGATTGCTAGATATCCTGGGACGTTCCAAATTAATAATTTTATAATAATTTTAATTTTTAAATTAATTTTATAATTTCATATAAGTAATTTGATAATTTTCTCATATATGTTGTTTTTGTTGTAAATGTTGTGTATATCTTTAATTGGTGCACACATCAGACTTTTTATGGTATATTCTTTTTGTTTGTAATTTTATAATGTGTGTGCTGTTGATGTACCTTTTAGAAATAAATAAATAAAATAAATAAATTAAGCAGAGCTTTTATTGTAAACTAGTGGCTCCCCGCGGCTTCACTCGCGTTTCCGGGGGACCTTAAATTTTCCCGGGATAGAAAGTAGCCTGTGTATTCCAGAACATATCAGAACAGAACAGAACATCTGTGCCAGATTTTAAGCAGATCCCGTTTCAGCCGTTTTGGCGTAAAGAGTAATAAACATCCAATTATTCATCCATCCATCCTCACATTATATTATTTATTAGTAAGATAAATAGCTGATTTTTTACTTTTAAATTATTATTTAACTCAGCATTATATAGCTGCTGGTCTTCCAATATAAATACATACTTATATAGTATAGATATTTACATATAATAAAGGTAATTATATTTATCCTGGATCTATATTGGAGTTGTTGCAATACAAACTCGACCTTACCGCCAAGTCGACAAGGTGCAGTTTCCCCCTGCGCACGTGCTGCTTGCTGCTCTACACGAACACGTATATAGGTAGTGCTGCAATAGAGACTCGACCTTACCGCCAAGTCGACAAGGTGCAGTTTCCCCATGCGCACGTGGGCCTTGTGGCCGCCTCGCTTGCTGCTCTCCACGTTGGGACCTAGAGGTAGTGCTGCAATAGAAACTCGACCTTACCGCCAAGTCGACAAGGTGCAGTTTCCCCATGCGCACGTGTGCCTTGTTGTCTCCGCCTCGCTTGCTGCTCTCGACGGTGGGACCTAGATGTGGTGCTGCAATAGAAACTCGACCTTACCGCCAAGTCAACAAGATGCAGTTTCCCCATGCGCACGTGTGCCTTGTTGTCGCCGCCTCACGTGCTACTCTCCACGGTGGCAGCTAGATGTGGTGCTGCAATAGAAACTCGACCTTACCGCCAAGTCAACAAGATGCAGTTTCCCCATGCGCACGAGCACCTTGTCGCCGCCTCGCTTGCTGCTCTTCACGGTGGGACCTAGGTGTGGTGCTGCAATACAAACTCGACCTTACCGCCAAGTCGACAAGGTGCAGTTTCCCCATGCGCACGTGTGCCTTGTTGTCCCCGCCTCGCTTGCTGCTCTCGACGGTGATGGAGAAGATGGCGTGCGAGCGGGAGCTCTCCGTGTTCATGGCGGTGGCTCCGGTGTGCCTGTTCTTGTTGCCTACCGCCATTATTTTCTCTAGCTCGTCTGCGTTGTGTACCACGTAGCCTGAAAAACATTTGATGGTTTAGTGTATTTGATCGTTTATGGGGACAATAGAAAAAATACGGAGACACTTGAGAATATGGTCGCGTAATTTTAAACTTTAAAGTGCCTTTACTGACCACTGTATTTGCGACAGTAACATGACATGTAATGTATAACATCTACCCAAATTTATACTTATTTAAACTTCCGAACCGGCGGCAGTAACTTCAGCACATACGACCTAAATAAATGCCTTTTATCTCCAATACTGAATGGCTTCGATGCAGAAATTAATCTTCACTAATACATACATATTATTATAAATGCGAAAGTAACTCTGTCTGTCTGGCTTTCACGCTAAAACTACTGAACCGATTAATGAAATTTGGTACACAGATAGTCTAGAGCCTGAGAAAGGATATAGGCTACGTTTTATCCTGGGAAAATGGAAGATCTCCCGGGTACGCGGTTGAAACCGCGGGAAACCACTACTAAGCTATATATAATTACGCTACAGGCAATAGGAGGGGAGCATCGACGAAAAATAGGGAAAATTTCTTATGTGACGCAGACAAGGTTAGCTAGTAAGATTATAAAAGCAAGATAAATAAGAGTTTCAACAGCCCGGTTGGCTTTGTGGTTAGTGACCCTGACTCTCAAGCCGCGGGTCGTGGGTTCGAATCCCACCCAGGACAAACATTTGTATGCATGAATATGTCTGTTTGTCCTGTGTCTGGATGTAAATATCTATATAAGTATGTATTTAAAAGTAGTATATGTAGTATATCAGCTATCTGGTTACCATATTACAAGCTCTGCTTAGTTTGGAATCAGATTGGCCTTGTGTGAAAAATGTCCAAAAAAAAAAAAAAAGTTTACCGGTGAGATCTTTAACAAAGACTCCAATGTCTGGGCGCTCCTTCACCTCGAGGCTCTGATGGGGGTTGTTGCCGAGCAGGTCGCGCACCTCCTCGTTGTATATCTCCAGGTACGTCACGCACACGAGGAACCTGGAGCGCACACGAGACTGGTAAGTACTTAAAACATGTGATTAGGGTCGAAAATGGATTGGCAATGAGTATTTCCATCAGATACCTGGGACTGACACTTAACAACATATTACTAAGATCGATAAATCTATTTTCAATTTTACGAGAAACACCAGGAGCCTGTTCCACACTAGACTGTCACTTAAAACAGGTAGGGTCGAAAGTACATTGGCAATTCTACACGAAAGTTATCCATATGGATGCTGATAAGCAATAATTTGTCAACCCACAAAAAGTCGAAAACAAAGGTTTTGATATATTTTTATAATGTGTATATTTGTATATCATTGGTCCCAAACTAGGTACAACCTGTATCTTGGGGGCCTCCTTCCTTGTGTTACATAGATACAAAAACACACCAATTAAATTATTTTATATTAAATACATCTATCTACATTCAGACACAAAAGAAACTTGACATTTATGCCGGTTGGGAGCCGAACCCACGACCTTCAAACCTTAAAATTCCTACCACAAATCTAAACATAATACTTACTTCTCATCATCTTTAGCCTGTGCTATATGACTGAAGATGTGCGCAAACGAATTGGGTATAATGCCTCTGAGCTCCGGGGCGGAGTTGGAACCCGCCATGGTGTATGTCTTCCCGGTGCCTGTCTGCCCGTACGCGAATATAGTACCATTGTACCCTTTCAGCACTTGGTCCACTATAGGGCTGGCCGTCTGCACGTATATATCCATCTGAAAAAGACGTCTTTTTGAGTAAATAGTTAAATTGTGGCACTTTTTTTACCAAGGAGGGCTACCTGATACACTAAAGTTATTACTTTTAAATAAACCATATCCTACTAATATTATAAATGCGAAAGTTTGTATGTATGGATGTTTGTTACTCTTTCACGCTCCAACGGCTGAAGGGATCTGCTTGAAATTTGGCACAGAGCTAGAATATGTTCTGGAATAACACATAGGCTACTTTTTATCCCGGGAACGCGGGTGAAACCGCGGGGAGCCACTAGTTTATAATATGCTTGCATGGTTACTAGAAATACAGGCTTCTCGCTTAATCCACAACGAAGTTATAGGGTCAAAAATGACCTGAACTGGTTCGAGAAATTAAGAGGATGGTACGGCCGGTTTTTGCTTGATTTGGCGGAGGCACTGCCGTCCCCCCAGATACGTACTTTATAATAATATATGATTGAAACCGTGAGGAGCCATAGTATTATATACTATACAGTATCTGTGTTCCAAATTTCATCTCTACCCGTTTAATCTCAATGCTTTTGCGTGAATCAGAACGTAGACTTATAAACTTTCCTATTTATAATATTAGTAGAATTAGTTACGATGTAATTAAACATAGTACCTAGTATGACAGCTATATGTGAGTAAATATACGCTATATGTGAGTTATAGGACCCAATGTTGCTTCATATTACATAGGAACATTCCACGTTCATACAATTAAGTGTGTAGGTCATACTAATCAATTCAATCTGTCAGCCACATTACTCGCATGGACTGAGGACCCTCGCCCCGCTATACTTGTTACAATTCTCAGAAATTACTGCTCTTTTGTTTAAAGGTTTTCATCAAAAGTCAAAAGGACTATTTAGGTTGGTTTTACGACATAATTGACGCTACGCGTGCAGTCCTAAATAAAACCTACTAATATTTTGTGTGTGTAGTCCGCCAATCCGCACTAGGCCCGCGTGGTGGACTATGGTCTACACCCCCTCATTGATAGGGGAGGCTCAAGCTCCTCGGTGGAGACGTATATGAGCTGATGATGATGAATATTTTGTAACTATACTACTGTTTACAAATATTTCACGCCAAAACGGCTGAAGGGATCGCGATGAAAATTGGCACAGAGTTGGAATATGTTTTGTGGGATGTCACTAGTTTTTAAATACATCCATAAGTACCTAAATATTACATACAGACAGAACGGACATGTTCACGGACTCAACTCTTTGTTCTGGATGGGATTCGAACCACATTAGGTATGTCAGTGAAGTATCTAATCAACTGTGCCAATGGGTCCGGAAATTCATCCCCCAAGAGGATAAGTCGGGGCTACGGACCCGCCCTCTATTGACCCCTGCGTAAATATTTCCCCTAAGGCATTGTAACATCGACATAACAGCCAGTAGACTGCTAGTATGGGACTAATACTTGCTAACACACATTTGGAAACAAGATATTAAATTTCAAAAGTCTGAATAGTCGTGTTTGAGCCCTGATTGGTTAAATCAATGTTATTTGTTTTATTAAACTTATGTTCTTTCAAAAGCAACTAAGCAATTGTTAGTGCCGCACGATCGAAAGTAACAGCAGTAAGTAAAGACCAGTAGGATTTATAATGTGAACAAGTAGGTACTTTTTCGAACCTATATCAATCTTATCCTTATAAGAAAGAACCCTATACTCAGCAATGGATAGATCGATAGATACGAAGCGATAAGATAATAAGATATAATAAATAATGTATTAGGAGTCTACTGGCTATAATGTCGATGTATTGAATAAATGATGTCACCGATCGATAGGCAGCCGAGCCTCCGAATACACAAACATTCAGGGCGCTAAGTTTCATCACGACTCGGTGGTTTTAATCGTATAATGTAGCTTGAGCTTTCATATAACATTCTATTTTCAAATAATATTCTTTTTAAATCTACACAAATATATTTAGAGGAAATGGTTTTAATTTAGTTTGTTTTTTTTAAATATGCTCCGAAATCATAAGACCGATCTGAATAATTATTTCACCAATGGAAAGCTACATTATCAGGGGGTAACATAGGCTATAATATGCCTGTTCTCTGACGGGAACGGGAACTATGAGGGTGAAATAGTGTCGTAAGCTGATAACATAAATGATGTTAAGAAATTTCTAAGTATTTATAAGTAAGTATATTGTAATCAGAAATTAATTGAAAAACCATTTTCAGTAAGTAACTTTGTACGTTACGTTAGTAACATTAAACACAAAAGCTAAAGAATAAAAAAGTATTAACCATGTACCTACCAGGGACGCATTAGGTAATTGATTAGGTAGGTTATCAAATAAAATTACCCCAAATAAGTAGGGTTCAAACAAGTCCAATTTTTCATTACCAAGGGAACCCATTCCACCCAGGGGATTGCTAAGTTACCTTTTGCAAAAATAAATAAATTTATACACCTAGTAAGTATATTTTCTCACATCTCGACGTAATGTATTCTATCAGCTCCTTAAATGTAATAGTCAGACAACTGGTATCTGGGTCTCGTCCTGGGAAAAATTCGTTATCCTGTAATTTTCCTATTTACTGACGGACGACAGAGACAACACACGCGGCCTCGATGTGCGAAAGGGACAGACTTATACCTACTTTAGTGGGCATTACGTAATTTACGTTGCTATTATGTTTTATTGTTACAAAAAGTAAAGTAACTAGGTATACCTATACGTTAACAGCAGTAGCTCATAATTATATAATATTCGTGCCTGAACATATTAGTTTGTTCTTTGACTGTATGTAAACATAATATACCTATAAAAAAGTATTATTTATAGCTATTTATTGGTAATGAAATTGTCAACTTGTTTTGAAAATAGTAATCGCTGAGTATATTTCCGGCTTTTCTCAGAAAAATCAACCTTACGAACCGAGGATTTGTGTCGTGCAAAGGCACTTTTAATCATTCAAATTAGTAAATTCACTACATCAAATCGTTAACATCATCTTCAGATTCAGTCTAAACTGGGGTTTACATAGCAACGAATATTCGAATATTCGTCCAGAAAAAATCTTTACTACTATTCCCAAAAAATACTAACTGCCGTATTTACTACATTGCAGATAAGGCGTGGTCGCTAGCCAGAGCTGGCGTCGGGCGCAGGGACTAACTGGGGCAGTAGGTCGCCCCCCTTCGCCCCGCCCCAATCCGACGGCGACCCGCGCGACCTAGATGCGCGATGCATCAAACTATTGATTCCCATCCCAGATGCATAACATTAAAATGTGTTTGCACCACACCGTGTAGACAAGGCACTGCCAGACACAGGGTTTTAGGTCGATGCTTTTGACGCAGAATTTAAAGCTGTTAGCGAAACGGATAGGTACTTTCGTTTTACGCAACGATTTTCATGTTTTGGAAGGGCTCTTACAGGCATTTCATTAAAATGGAGGCAGTATATAAAAGTATATCGAAAACAAATGTTGACTAAACATTATTAAGTACTGGCGGCTTCCGGCGGTTTCACTCGCGTTCCCGGAGGATCTTCCAGGTTAAAAACTGTGTTACAAATTTCATTCAAATCCCTTCAGTAGCTTTTGCGTGAAAGAGAAACATCTATCCATACATGCACATATTACGTGAAGTCAATTAAAATTTAGTACTCAAATCTAGACAAAGACGCTGATGTATAAGCAAAACGACTAATCAAATTTGAAAACATGACAGAAATTCTCCCAATCTCTTCATAAATTCATGACAAAAGTAGTAAAACAATCGATTTATCATGACTGATAGAACATAAACGTTATATTTGTACATGACTCAAATATAACGTGACCATATGTCCCGCTTTCAGGCAGACTGTCCCGCTGTCCCCAGCAAGGCCGACTTTGTCCCGCTTTGGGAAACAGACCAAACGATAATTTTAAATGTAGGTACTTTTCCCGTTCAAAATGTGTGGCAGATTACGAGTGATAAATCAACTGAACTGTACTGAATTCTACACTTACCTATCTAAAAACAAGACCCGATATTTTACAACGGATTTGTTCAGCCTTAGTAAGCCTACTTAATATTTTGTGTAATATTACTATATCAGTGCTAAGCTTATTTTGGGTTATCCATCTGTTAGCTATCTTCTATCTATCCATAACAATATTAAATGCGAAAGTAACTTTGTCTGTCTGGCTTTCACGCTGAAACTACTGAACCGATTTAAATGAAATTTGGTACACAGATAGTCTAGCTAGAGCCTTATAAAGGACATATCTATCTATCTATAGTCTACTTTTATCCCGGGAAAATGGAATATCTCCCGGGTACGCGAATGAAACCGCGGGGAGCCACTAGTAATAAAATAAATGTAAAACAAAAAAATAAAATCCAAAGATGTCCCGCTCTGGCAAAAAAAAAATTATGGTCACGTTACTCAAATAGGCAGGAGCTGCGGTAATAATTAATTCAGTCGGAGACGGATAGGCAACCGATGGCGATCAATACCGTACCACTAAACCTGTCTCTGAATGCACAGACGAACACAAAGGAATATAGAGTGGAACTAGTGGTTCCCCGCGGTTTCACGGGAATTCTTTCGATATAAAATTTTCCAGGGATACAAAGTATCCTATGTGTTATTTCAGAACATATTCTAACTCAGTGCCAAATTTAAAGCATATCCCTCCAGGCGTTTTAGCGTGAAGTGTAACAAACATAAATCCATACTCATATTTCGCATTTATAATATTAGTAGGATTACTTAACAAAGTCTTATGGGAGCCCTTGATATCTAATATCTATCTAGACAGCAAAATCTATAACGTTGATTAGTTTCTTTGTTTGAACGTGCTACAATCAGGTACTACTGCTCCTTTTCGACAGCCCATTTATCGGGGATGGCCCCGGCTTCGCACGCATCACATTAGAAACCTCCAAAATTGTATATAATGAATTGTATGATTGTATGAAATAAAATGCATGTATTGTAAGTACATAAAAACCTTGAATCACTCTATCTATTAAAAAAACCAAGTCCGTTGCGTAGATTTAAAGATTTAAGCATACATAGGGACAGAGAATGCGACTTTGTTTTATACTATGCAGCGATGTTGTTAGTAGTGCCTATTTCTGGGTATAAAGGGTAATTTTGATTGACTACGCATATGTGAGAGCATTTATAAATATTCCCCGAGGTCGGCCTTAGAATCATCAGTAACGGCTGCGTTATCAGCAGCTAACCATTTCGCGTACAAAGCCGACTGACGATAAATATAGTCGAGGTCAGCCGTTTTTAGGGCATCCACAGATACTCGTGTAATTCTATTATGGGCTTAGAATCGCTACGGCTAGGGCTGCCGTCCGAGTTTCCCCGTATGTCCTAGTTTGAAGTGCTTTTTAAAAAGTGAGTGAAACCCGGGCACTTTTGTTGTTGTGTCTAAACCACTCAAGCGATTTTAATGAAATTTGTAACAGAGACATATGCTACCTTTTATCCCGGGAAAGTTGAAGGTTCCCTGGTGAAACCGCAGATGGGAAGCTAGTTACTAATAACTTGTTCATATGACCTTTAATGACTTAACTGTTATACTTTTACATAATCTTTCTTTCTTTCTTAGTAGTAAGTAAACAAAGTTAATTTCAGAGAGCTCTGCGACTATGACTTAATATTCTCACTTAGTCTTATGAAAAGTTTATTTTTACCTTTGGTCAAAGTTGGTAACTGAATCGGAGTGATGTGAATGCATCACTTTAAAACGAACTAAGTAACCAAAGAGTACATACAAACTCACGAACGTAATATTGCTTGGTAAATAAATATACTTAATACTAATATTTAAAGCTGAAGAGGCTGTTTATTTGTTTGAACGTGCAAATCTCAGAAACTGGTCTACTGGTCTGATTTGAAAATTATTTCAGTATTAGATAGCCCATTTATCGAGGAGTCTATAGGCTATATAACATCACGCTATGACCAAATGGAACGGAGCATCAATCCAAATGTTGCTGATACGAGGACAAACGCACGCAAAGTTGTACGGGTCACTAAGTAAATAATATAGCCATTGCTTCAAACTCGTCACCGACAATTTTGTCGTATGAAAAGCCCACGCATGTTGTTTCGGCCTTCGAGTCTCGACTCCTGATACAGTGATCACTAGATAGATAGCTATTAGGGTCAAGGCGGGCACGTACCGTTTAACGTTACTTTGGAACCAATTAGGAACTATTATTCAATACTAATCTTACTTCTACACTAATATAAAGGCGAAAGTTGTGGGTGTGTATGTTTGTTACCTACTTCTTCAGGACTAAATGGCTGGAGCGATTTCCATAAAATTTGGTATGAAGTTAGCTGGCACCTTCGATTAAAACTTAGGCTTATTTTTGTTCCGGGAAAATTGAAGATCCCCCGGGTGAAAATGCGGGGCAGAAGCTAGTAATATATATCTCCTTTTACGTCTAAGCCACAGGTACGATTTTTATTTAGGCACACAGGTACGAATTTGGTACAAAAATAGACTAGAGCTTGGGCAAGGACATAGGCTGCATTTTCACCCAAAATGTATGTACCATTATTTTATTACAGTTAAATTAAAGGTCTCCCGGGAACGCGGTTAGCAAAAAAATCAATATTTAGGTATTTATGTTCATCTCATATTTTCTAACATATTTAGAATTCTTGAGTATAAAAGCATCATTTTCCGACTCGACTACAATACCGATTAACTCAACACTACACAAATGACGATTTTTTGTAAAACATTCGACAATCGAATGACGTAACGCCGACGAAAAATAACCTTCAAGCAACCAATTGTATTTCTCAATAAGTTTTTGTTGGTGAAAAAGCAGAATAATTTTGTGGCACAAAAATAAAAAAACAATACTTTATTACTGGAAACTATTTAAACTCGAGTCACGTTTTTGTAACATCCTTTAAATTATGTTAAACATTTCAGTGAGACGTTTTAACTGAATGCAGATGCAATTTTGCATTAATTACTTCGAAACATTAATTTCTGCGCGCCATCTTTGTTCCGAACAAATTCATGATGGCTTTTGAAAGCAAATCAAAATAGCCAACCTTACAAAAAGTCAATTAAAGTCGGTTAATGCGGGTTCTAAATTCAAACCGTATCAATATTTTAACGAGCACGGTCATAATAAAGTTCTATTTGCAGCCAACCAAACGATTATTTCATCATCATCATATCAGCCATAAGACGTCCACTGTTGAACATGTGATGATTATTTAGGTGGGAAAATTTGGATTCCGGACCTCTCGTCAGATTGTACCGTTCTAGAGGGGTATTGAATAGTCGCTGCGTAAATTCAAGGTCGAAATAACATAGCTAGTCGTTTATAAAATTATGTTTTCTTGGTACTTAGTCATATAATTTTACCTTATTTAGGTACTTATTACTATAAAGAATTGTCACGCATCTACTGTATGTTGCATAACTAACATTTAAACCTGGCTATCTAAACTAAAAGCAATAATAAGAATAATTGAATTTGGATTTCATTTACTTGAATTATTTTATATTAAATAGCTATAAATTCAATAATAGTAATGAGGAGTAATTTGATGTTTTGGTTTGTTATTCAATGAATTGGCTCCGAAACTAGTGGACCGATCTAAATAATTCTTTCACCAAAAGAAAGGAACGTTATTTGTTAGTGTCTTAAGTATATTTTATTACTGTATTCCTACGGGAACGGGAAATACGAGGGTGAATACACAAGGAGGCAGCTTTTATTAATAAACGTCTAAAATAGGTCACAAATAAAATAAAAAAAACAATCGAGAAACGTAAGATCTTACGATTTCACTACTCATTTTCTTATATAGGTACCTATCCCGTATATATTGTGAAACGTTTGCAAAATCGATGGATCGGTGAAAATAGCGCGGTATGGTACTGAGGGCTATTTTCATCGAAGCCTGGATAAGTGAATCGGCGGATTGATAAATTAGTAATCGACCGTTTTCTGGGTTCCGTGGCCAAAAAGGTGCAACAAAATATCTTACGTTCTTACATTTAATAAAATATAAACCATATAGGTACTTAGTTTAGTCACATTTGGGCTCCAAAACCGCTGGACCAATCAATATGAATAATTCTTCTACACTTTTCATTACTAATATTTTCAAGTGGTTTATTTTATCGAGGAAAACTATAGGCTATATCTAGGGTCGGCGGACTAAACACTTAAGTCACATCAAGTTGCTTAGTCCGTTTCAATATGACTCTAAATTTATTGGTTTAAAGGAACTCCCATGGAAGGAATCCCAGGAATTCCGAATCACAATATTTCAGGAAATGCGTTCGCCCGACTTAATTGGTATTGTTCAGTGAAGAGTGAGGTCAAAATAAGGCTGTAATTAGGCTATTTTTGCTTTTTTTGACGTAAGTGCTTTAGTCCGCAGACCCTACATATAACACCAGGCTACGGGCAATAAGAACGGAGCATCATTCAAAAAGGTTTATACATAAAAATTACTTCGTGTTAATTTGTTGAATATCAGAACTGCTAGCCGTGCGAAACCGCGCTAGTCGACATATAATAAGACTGTCTACGCTATTGTGAAGTCACCTCTATTCATTCATATGATTACAGGTTTCACAGCACTATTATAAGGGTACATTCAATTCAAACAACAGTAACAATTGAACCCTTTAAATAAGACAGATGTTGGGGTGACCCAAGGTTATACGCATTTATAGTCTGCAATATTTAACTTTACCTTTGTTACCATTAATCCGATACAATTTTTTTTTATATATTTTACAGTATGTGATATGCATGTTAACACCTTAAAATGTAGTATATTGCAGAAAAGTGGCGACCAGTCTCGGTTTCATACGATGAGCTCATCTATTAAACACAAAATTATAGGTAACTAATTATCCTAATTAATATTATAAATGCGAAAGTAACTCTGGTTTTCAAGACTAGTGTGAATAGGTTTCTTCTGGTCAAGCATGCTCCATCTTAGGTTAAGGCTCCAATAATATTCAAACGTTGAAATCATTAACAGAACCGTCAAGATAAACCTAACTCGCATTTATAATATAAAATTAGGATTTACATATATTTAGTACATAAAATATGAAGACACACTAAAATAATTAAAGACACTTAAAACTAAAATAAATTCACTCGTATACTTTATTAACAAGAAATTAACAAAACCTTTTCTTTTACTACTATCTTTCTATATGAGCTTGTACTGTAGCAGATAGCTAATACATATATAATTTTTCTAACATATACTTATTAACATGTATCTTCTTCCGGCCCTTATCCCGCCTAAGCAGGGTTGGCACAAAATGTGTTTTTCTTCCATTCCTCTCAGTCAGCCGTCATTTCATCACTCCCTTCTTACATATAACCTTAAGTAGACATTACCACGTATAAAACTAAGTCTTCGTACTCCACTGATGAATTTTGACGTAACGTTCCAGACGCATTAAGCATTTTATTTCTTAATGTCTTGCAATAGTCGAGCTCAAGTCCGTGACTCGACATCTCTCAACGTAAGGCAAGATGCGTTAAGAACGTTACATCATTGGGATCGCCTGTTTGTCCGTCGGTTTTTATGTATCTGTGGTGCTTTAAATTACGAAAGTTGCCTATTTATAATTTAGTTGTTAACTTTCTAGGTTTTAAAAAGATCTGTAAATAGCTTACTCGACGAACACCTGAGTTGTAAATTCTTTGACAGATGTTCGTCACGATTTTTTTGTCTCATAAGCTGAATCAGGAATATTTTTAAATCAACGTAAGCTACCGATGAAAAAAAAAATAGATATACTCGAATTGAGAACCTCCTATTGAAAGTCAGTAAAAAAGATCAAAATATATTTGAGTCTCAAATCCAAAAGCTAACTTTTATTTTGCTATACAATATGTCTTCTTTACACGTTCTTCTATATAATTCTTCTTGTGTTATTACGCAGAACTAACCCACCATTCGACAAGACTGAAGCACGGTACAGCGCCAGTCAAGACGAAAGGTGGACCAGTGGTGCGTTTAAATTCTTCTATCTTCTTTCTTCTTGCTTGATGAATGTACGTATCATTAATTATAGTAGCATTACTTACCAATATTTAATGGTCTTCAAGAAATTCATAGACGAAAATTTATAAATACATACGTTTTACAAAGAATTAAGTAAATATACAAGATAACACGTTCATAGTAGTCCTACAAGTAGATCACAATTTTGTTTTAAAATAAAAATCTATATGCATATGGTATAACTATGAACAGACTTATCTACTTTAAGGCGTGAAATTTAAAATTAAAGGAAGGTCTAAAAAGGACCATACATGCTATTTCAGAATATATTCAAACTCAGTACCAAATACTATCAGCGGTTGTTGCGTGGTAGACCAACCAACATCCGTCCTTCAACACACGCTTGCGTTCATATAAGTAAGTACACAAACGACCTATATTTCAATCTACGTCATCTGTAATAGACTTACGTGCGTCACTTGACGAGTTATGGGCAGATAGCGTCGATATAGTAATCTAATCAACATTATTATGCATTTAAAATGTATGAATATCGTTGGAATATGAGAACGCATGAAGCATGCTATTTTGTATGCTCAGGTTTCATCTACACTAATATTATAAAGAGGAAAGATTTGTATTTTTGTATGTAACGAATAAACTCAAAAAGTACTGGACCGATTTTAATAATTCCTTTTTCCTTAGAAAGCTGCATTATCACTGAGTAACATAGGCTATATTTTATCCCTGTATTCCCACGGGAACGGGAACTACGCGGGTAAAACCGCGCGGAGGCAGCTAGTTTAACCAGCAACCCGCCCCGGCTTTGCACGGTTAGGTAGGTTTTTCAACAAATTGACACAACTATATGTTTAAACTTTTCTATTAAATTGATGAATGCATTAAAATTGGTTGCGTAGTTTAAGCGATTAAAGCGTATAGACGACGGGAAGTGAGTCTTTTTTGTGACTAATGATATTTTAGTCACAAAAAATACTTTTTATAATACTATAGTTTTAACGAAATATTTTACAGTTAAAATTTATACAAGTAACCCAGATTTAATGATATACATACAGACTCAAAAATTATTAAATCTGGCAGAGAAAGGTTTAAGCCGTAATCTCTTTGGAAGTATTTTGTTTGTCTCCACAAAGAAACAAAGAAAAATCAATTCATCAAGAGCACCTTAATTTGCAGACTTATCTATCACCCAATCTCCCGATGAATCAACGCAAGCTATATAAAACCTTACCTGACTAGTGTTAGAGTCGAAAACGGCATCATACGCGTAGACCCTCGGAGGTTCAGGTGGCGTGACATTGTTCCTGGTGACAGCAACGGTGTTGTTCACAGGATCCACGGAGACGCAGTTGTAGGAGCTGTCCAGCTTCTCCCGCTGGTCCATGGGCCGTACACGTACCACCACTTGGACATTCTCCACGGTCGGAGCCACCAGCTCCGCATCCTATGAATTGGAGCTTTAAGTTATTAGCAGATTTACACGCAGGGTTTATGAGAGTGGTAGGACATAAATATAAAGGTAAAGTTAACTTAGAAGGAGAATGTAATAAGATAATATGACAAAATTATACAGAGAAAAGATATACCCAATATAGATAGAGAGTACCTACTAAGTTATTTATAATTTATTTACTTTCAGATGTATATGTAATAATATAAGTGTTATTTAGAATTTTTTAACAATAAATTGATACAACACAATACAGATATTATTTTTATCTTTCTTCTATGGGACCATTGTATTTTCAAAGATTAAATTGTCTATCTGAACAAGTTTTATAAAATAATTACTTGACTCTAATAAGAAATTATTTTTAATCAAAATAGCAAGGCTTTATTTTGAATATACATACATAAATACCAAAGAATTATTACTACTAACTGTAAACTGCACTCATAAATAATAAGGAAATTATGTCACACAATCTAAAAGTAATTTTACCTATGACAAATTTTTAGGTGGGTAGGTAATGCAAGATTTACTCAGAAATAATGACTGAATTACTAACATTTTGGAATTCCGCCAAACCGATACATGGAACAAAACGGGCACACCCATTTATAAAGATTAAAGAAACGAATAAAATAGCACCACCAAAAAGAAAAGTAACCTACCCACCACACGCGTTTATGTTTAGAACAAATTTCAAATTAGAATTCTGAATTAGAACGCATAGCATCCTTGAACATCAAACAGATGTTGGATATTGCGTTTTGACTACGAATGCGTAGATAACGTAGGTAGGTGGCACGGCGTAATCAAATATGTACCTACTCGAATCGTAGGCTGCATGACCCTGACACAAATTGATGAGTCATAACGCCTAGAAAACTCACAATTACATTGAAAATTCTAAGTGATTCCCTAAAGTGACTAATTACGACTCTAAATGAACAAAGGAAAATGCTGAAAATTGCTAATTTTACGTTTTCAACACGCGATTCAGCATTTCCGGAGAGCACATGATAACGATTTATACTCACGGGCATTTTAAATGATTTTCTTCTGCCAAATTCACGAGAGAGTGTGTCTTCTACGTTACACAAAGCGGAGCTACGCTGTCTTTTGTTTGTCGAATATTGCAAAAATCAATACTGACGACCTACTTTTCCGTTTCAATTTCTTCGCCCAACGAAATGGAAATGACATGATGTTCTCTCATAATGTTACCAGTTTAATGACTGATAACCTACCATACCATTGCAACAGCACTTCCTGTTTTGGTATTATCAGCGTAAAGTAGAGAGAAATACTATTAAGTTTATATATTTCAGGAGTAATAACTCCTGAAATAAAATATAAAAACATGTATCCTAAATCAGTTAATGCTAAAGCTAAATTGAGAAATCGATACGAATTATTTACTAAGACACTATGAGAAGCGTTTGGTTGAAAACAATAAATAAATAAAATGATCTCTGTTTTGAGTAAATTGTCAATATTTCAGTTATATTGTTTATACTTTTAGAGACTCTGTCTATTTAAGAGCATGTTAAAATACACATGTACGACGTTATGTAACAAAAATACCTATAGAGTATGTAGAAATATAGATAGGCAAGAAAATAACTTTATCTTTTATGCATTATTTAATACTGTAAGTGGCTCCAATGTAGGAAAGGTTTGGACTCTCAAGTATTAACTATATATTAACTGTAAATAATCAAGCGTGCAACGCTTCTACCATTATAGTTGAATCAAACGTTATATATATCAAGTCTGTAATTTATTTATCACAAAAACTTACAGCTATCATGAATGAATAACATCAAAAGTGTGTGTTTAATTCTTTCTTGGGCAATTTTTAAAACTTATGAAATATCTACTAAAATAGTAGCATTTTTTTGTGCTGTTCATTCATATCTAAAAAGACCGCGAACGAGCTTACCACAGATGCTATATTACACAGATCGCGAATAGCTTTTAGAATCACCTCACAAAACTTTTTAAACAGAAAAATATACATAATTCGACTCTAAAGCATCGTCTTTCTTTATTCACATGTTTTATTTTTAAATTTCTTATAAGTTTAGAATGTTCAGTAAAGCTTTTTGTGTGATTTAATTCTATGGGATTGGCAGCACTGAACATATTTACGCCTGGAATCCCATAACGTTCTGTCTCTTTCCAGAGCGCAACCATTCCTGATCATTCTTTCCTTGTCCTATCCAGCTGCGAGACAAGTGCCAGCCAACTTCTGTCTGTCACCTGTCAAAAAAATCGACCACTATCGGACGTCAAACCTTACTGATGTTTATTTGTATTCAAAAAAATAATTAAAATAAGTTTCTTCATGGCTTACATGCTTAAAAATATAAATTTAAACATTCTAGATTATAAATAACAAGTTTATAAATTTATAATGTCTACAGACATCACAGATAACGAAGTCCATATTGACGTTAAAGTAAGTGGTAAAGAGATCAATGAAAATGATTCTTGTAGTGAAACAATTTGCGATTCAGGAGTTGAGACGATGGACTCCTGTTGTAGTGCTTTTCCGACGTCGTCTGACACCGAGGTGTCGCCCATTAAAACCATTTTAGACGACCAACCGACAGATTCAAGTGGGTCGTCAAATGAAGCCCTAGAAATAGAAAGCAGCTCTTTATTTACTCCAATTTCGATCTCACCCGACGACAATGGTGCTACTGGGAATTTATTGAATTTCGATGAGTTTCCTGTCCATAACCCTGATGAAACCAAAGATATTGACTTAAGGCTTGGTGCTAATAATATAGACTCTGAAGATAATATCCAATCCCCTTATGACAAGCTAGATATTGAAAGGATTCTAGCTTCATCTACCATCAGTTTAGATGACCAGAAACCTACAGCGAACATAATATGTAAATCTCCGTTTAGTAAAAGTGCTGAAAACATATCATCACTCAACCAAATTGAGGATAAAGTAAATTTGAATTCAAGTGATAAGGAATTAAATGCGGAGAGAATTCTCACACAATTCACAAATCAAAAGAACAAAGTGTCAGCAACACAGAAGATTCCGGAAAATATAAATAAAGCTGTTAATGTAGATATAAAGCACACACGGATACCAAAAGAGATTTTATCCCAAGACATAGGGAGTATTGTTAAGAATGTGCATGGAATATTCTCTTCTGTAGGTGGCAGCTTAATGAATGCTTATACACATAGGGCATCCATCCAAAAACCTACAAAAGCTATCAAACCTATACCAAATGGCAAAATAATGAATGACATTTTTGAAGATGAAATAAAACCTGAAACACCAGCTGAAAATAATGAAGATACCGTAGAAAATATTTCAAATTTTAACTCAGAAAGTAAGGCAACCAGTCAAGATAGTTTAGATGTAGACAATGAGCCAAAGAAAGATGTTTTGAGGCTTCAAGTAGAAGCTTTAGAGAAGGTTTTGGCAGAACAGAGAAAGGAGAATGCATCATTAAGAGATAGAGTGAAACAGCAGATGGATGAGTTGCAGGAGAAGGATCAAGCATTCAAGGAGTTTGAGGCTAAATTAGATGTGGTAAGTTTCTAATCTTTATTTATTTAAAAAAAGTCTATTAAAAATTACATCAGAGAGATATAACAGCCATAAGTTATGGATGATGTCACAAAATATGTATGAGTTTTTGGTTTAAAACTATGAATTAACTATCAAATAAGTGTACATGCTTAAGATGTAATATAATAAATGTATACTAAAAATAGTCCACTCAATAGCAAGTAAACAGTACTAACATTTCCACTGTACTATGAATATTTCCCTAATAATGTTGGACTGGTATCACCTGTGAGCATAAACATGTATTTTTGTTCTGTGTCTTGGTTTAAATGTGTATACCTATACAGGGATAAAATATAGCCTTTGACACTTACAAATAACATTGCTTTCTATTGGTGAAAAAAATATTCAGATTGGACCAAGATTTTGGGACATTATTCATAAAAAATGAACAAACAAAAATCTATTCATTCCTCTTTATAATATTAGTATAGATATATTATGTAGCATATGTATATATACAGGTATCTGGTTACCATATTATGACCTTTTTATTGAAATTCTAAAATCTATATATAGATGAGTAAACGCGCAGAACAAGCGTGTCGTGAGAAAGACGCGGCTGTGATGCGCTACGCTAGCGTGGAGTGCTCCGCCATAGAAGCCCGTCGAGCGGCCGATACCGCCGCCCGCGCTGAGAAGGCAGCTCACACTGAAGTCGAACTGCTGAACAACAAGCTCAAGTCAGCCGCCAGTGAGAAGCAGAGGATCTGTCAGATGTACGATGATAAGGTAGGGTTTTAACCATTATTTATTTAGCCTCCGTGCGGTTCCATCGGCGTAGTTCTCGTTCCCGTGGGAATATGAGGATAAAATATACATGATGTTGCATCTATATTTCTATTCAGTCTATATGATCCCCGATAATATACCTTTCCAATGGTAAAAGATTTTGAAATCGGGACAGTAGTTTTTGAGTTTATTGACTACTAACATTCACACGCACAAACCTACAAAGTCGATCAAAGTTGCATTGTTCGCAGTCACGTATTGATAATAAATCTACGCGCAAGTCGAATTAAGTATGTATTTAAAAGAAATATATCAGCTTAGTAGATGCTGTATGTAAAATATTGTCTTAAGATATATATTTATTAATGAAATATGTTTATTGATTCAAATAGGACTTTACAGGCCTTATATCACTGGAAGGTTGCTTAAATATATTTTTAAGCTTAATTAAGACAATGTCCTTTACAGTGCCATGAGGCTTTAAACATTGAACGCGAGTTGGCGAAGGTGCGGGATGATATGAAGGAGTTGGAGGGCCGCCTCAAGTGGACACAGAGCAAGTTGAGGATGGAAATGGACGCTTACAAGGTATTACTATTTTTTTGCTAGTGGCGGCTAATTTGTAACGATAATATAAGAATGATTGTAAATTATACATCTGAATATATAAAACCGGCCAAGAGTTCCGTACCATTATCTGTAACCTAATCTAGCAAGTTACAAACAAGTTAGAAACGGTAAAAAAAAATCAAGTTTGTTGTATGGGTGCCCCCCTTAAATATTTATTTTATTTTTAGTATTTGTTACGGCATCTTTGAAAATTTTAACTTTCGAGCTATAACCGTTCTTGAGATACAGCGTGGCGACAGACGGACGGACAGTCTCAGTAATAGGGTCCCATTTTTAACCTTTGGGTACGGAACCCTAAAAATTAAGTAGGTACTTCCCAACATTTCCACGAAAATCGAACTTACAAATAACATTACTTATATTATAGGATGCAACCGAACGCGCGGAGAAACTTACTCAGCAAGTATCAGAGTTAGAGACGTCAAGGGACGCGGCCGTCGCCAATGCCACAGACTCTGCAAAAGCAAAACAACTCGGTATGAATTAGTATTATTATTAAAACATATTTCGTAAGCGACACTTCCCCGTTTTTGCAACATTTTGTATTGATGCTTCGCTCTTATTGGTCGTAGCGTGATGATATATAGTCTAAAGCCTTCTTCGATAAATGGGCTATGTAACACTGTAAGAATTTTTCAAATAGTACCAGTAGTTCCTGAGATTAGTGCGTTCAACCAAACAAGCAAACTCTTCCGTTTTATAATATTAGTATAGATACTACTGTTTAATACCTACTTTTACAAATTATAACAAAGAATTTTATCTCTAAAATTTAAAGTAAATATTAATACATTTATTTAAACGTCGTTCTGACGTGTTTTTTGTTGAATTCTGAAATAATATTTGCTTAGAATGTCCTTAATAAATAAATTATAGAATATATTAAAATTTACATTACACCCGATAACTGTACGTTTATGTTTTTAAAGCAGTGGATTTTAATGTGGTTTTCAACGATAGGTAGGTATAGAGTGATTCATGAGGAAGGTTTATATGATTAGGCAAATATTGTTTTTCACTGTAGTATTTAGTAACAATAGGTATCATTGAAATTAAACTATAACTAATAATTAATAATTTTCCTATACATATTTTATACTAGCTTCTAACCCGCGGTTTTACTCGCCTTCCCCGGAGACTTAACTTCCCTGGATTTAAAGTAGCCTATGTTTTATTCCAGAACATATTCTAACTCTGTGACAAATTTTATCTAGATCTTTTCATTCAGCTGTGGTTGCGTGAAAGAATAACAAATATCTATACATACATTTCCACAAAATTTTGCATTTATTATATTAGTAGGATATATAGTTAACTAGTGGCTCCCCGCGGCTTCGCCCGTGTTCCCGGGGATCTTCAATTTTCCCGGGATAAAAAGTAGCCTTTCTCAGGCTCTGGATTATCAGTGTACCAAATTCCATTTAAATCGGTTCAGTAGTTTTAGCGTGAAAGCGTAACAGACAGACGGACAGTTACTTTCGCATTTATAATATTAGTTAGGATTTTTAAGAAAAAAATGTTTTACGAAATTATTTTTTTCAGAGAAAGATTTGAACGAGACTCAAGCAGCGTTGATACTTTGTCGTCACGAGAAGGAAGAGTTCGAGAAACGACTGTCAACTGTCACCCAACAGTACGACATCTGCAAGAGGGAGCGAGACACCGCTACAGTCTCTCTCACTTCAACCACCGTTGAGGTAAACACTTTTATCTGAATAACTCTATCACCAATGGATAGCTCTATGTTTAATTCCCTTATTACTACGGAAACGGAAACTACGCGGATGAAACCGCGGACCACAGTGGCGAAACTATAGGGTGGCAGGGCTGGCCAAATATAATAATAATAATAATATACTGTACCTGAGTATCTGATTTTTAATGAAACTAATTGTTATTAGTGTTAGGTAACTACTTAGTGATGTATTCAAAAAAGTATAACGTGAAGATGTTTACCGATAGGGCCTCATTAAAAAATTGCCTCGGGCCCAAGGTGGTATAGACCAGAAGCTATTTAAAAAAATTAAATTGAGACATAAATAAAATAACATAATTATTAAGACAAAATCTACACTGACTGACATATTATATACACACAAATAATATAAAAATATTAGCCAATGTTCAACAGTGGATGTCTTATGAAGATAAAAAGAATCCATCAATATGTTGGCCAGGTTGTTGTAATATATAATACACACATTATAATAATATGGGAACAAATCAATTCCAGGTAGAAAAGCTGAAGATAAGCAACCTCCGTTTGGAAGAGGAAGCGGCGGAATTAGCCGCACTGCGGGCGCAAGCCGCACTGGCTGATACACTATCCGCACAGTTGCAGAGGTTATATTCATTCATCTATACTAATAATACATATAAAGCTGAAGTTTGTTTGTTTGGTTGGTAGAAGGCGTCAGGAACTACTGGTCCGATTTCAATCAAATCAAAATATCTTATATTCAAATAGCCCTTTACAACCACTTTTGAAGTACATATATGAATACATAGTCACCATTAATGCTCGATTCAGAAAGTTGTTTTTAAATTTTTTTTATGTATTTCAGTGTTAAACATGATAGATAATCACGCTACAACGAATAGGAGCGGAGCATTAATCAAAAATGGTGTAAAATGTCCAGCACTGGTCGAATATGCAGATCTAATTATAAGCCCATCTTACTGTACCATATTCTTTGATATAAATAAATTATTATTTTTATAAAAACGCGCGTCAGGTAGTTTATCATATAGGAAGGATATAGTAGGGTATTAACACATGGGCGTACCCAGAGGAGGACAGGAGGTGCAGCTACCCCCTAGCTTTTATATACATCCCTAATAACTATCTACATCAGTCGATAAAAGTCCTACGGTTGAGAGCCCTCAGCGCTCACCGATTGCCCGCGTAAAGGTGTAACAGCCATCAGAGCCTAACACCTTCAAGTCCCTTCAAAAAAAAAGTAAAGAAAAACTTCAAAAAAGTCTTAAAAAGAAATCGGGTGGGGCTGTGCCGGGGCACACGGCCATTGGTTTTAACGTGAAACGTCTATGTTAGCGAATCGCTTTTAAAGTAAAAGATTAAAATGAAAACAAATGAACTCAATGTCATAACAGCGAGCTGACTATATAAGTGAAATATTCACACCACATTTTTGTTTCTAAGACTAATAGTTTATTAATTATTAAGGTACGATGATATAGATCTTTTCGTTACGGTCCGCTTTTTAAACCTGGTACCCGTATGTTTCGGCGCGATTTTAAAGACGTTTCACGTCAAAAAATTCGATTCTTTACTAGGCCGAATTAGGGGAAGCCTGTGTCCACTAGTGGACTATTTAGGCTGACAACAACAATGACTAGGTCCTTAAAATATCTTATTTGCCTCCCCCCAAGCCCCTTGGATACGCCCACGTGTTAACATATACTTGTATATGTGCAGGGCTTCAACACGGGCTGTACACGCGGAGGAGGCGGCGGCCGCTAGCTTAGCCCGAGAAGCCGAAGCTCTACAACATGCAGCCGCACTGACTGCACACCACGTGCCGCTAGCCGCCGCCGCAAGAGCGCACCAGGATAAGGTAACACATTACATCGGGCTATTGGGACTAGGTAACACATTACATCGGGCTATTGGGACTAGGTAACACCTTCATAAGACAGGACTAACCTTCATAAGACGGGATTAGTTAACACCTTCATAAGACGGGACTAGGTACCACCTTGCATCAAACACTAGGAGTAGGTACTAGCTTAACCCAAGAGGCCGAAGCTCTACAACATGCACACCACGTGCCGCTAGCCGCCGCCGCTAGAGCGCACCAGGAAAAGGTTACACACATCACGCATTTGGGACTAGGTAATATATTGTGCATGAATAATATAACGTAATATTTGTGTGCATCAACATGTCTATTTGCCATGTATCTAAATGAAATGAAATATATTTTATTCATTCAAATACGCCTTCACAGGTACTTATGAAACGTCTCGCGTGCTTGGCTCGAACGGTTGACATGTAAATATGAATGCCGTTAAAATCAGTATTAAGGTCTTCAAATTCCCGGAATAAAAGTAGCATATATGTTAATCCCGGTTATAAAATATCTGTGCACCGAATTTGATTCAAATTCGTTCGGTAATTTTTACGTGAAAAAGTAACAAACAAACTTTCGCGCTTATAATATTAGTAGGATAGTGCGAGCTCTCCTCAGTTTGGAGTCACATTGGTCGTGTGTGAAAATGTAGCTGTTTATTACAGGCACAAGCCCTTGAAGCGGACAACGCGTCGTTGCGGGAGCGTGTGACGTCACTGGAGGAGGAGTGCGAGAGAATCCGCGCGGCGCTACTAGAGGAGACAGACAGGAGAAACAAGGAGAACAAAGCGCTCGCTAGAAAAGTATGTTAATATTGACTATTTTAAAGATACAAAAAATTTTATATATTAACTAGCGGACCCGGCAGACTTCGTTCTGCCCACCAGCGCCACCTACCGGGTCCAAATTGATGTATTATACATTCCCCATGAAATACTCCTTAGCTTGGTGAAAACCGGATGGAAATCTTTTTCGTAGTTTTTGTGTTCATCGCGTTCAGACAAACAAAACGGACTATGTTTTACATACGCAGACGTTGTTTTGCCATGTATATTATTTGTAGGAAACATTTTTTTAGTTCAATAAAGATAAAAATTACAGTTCTTGCGAGTTATCTAAATATAACAAATAATTATTCATATTGTAACTATCAGTTTATTAAATACGATTTATTTAATGTTACATTAACTATTAATAAATGTACTTTATTCCCAAAAAAATATTTATTGAATGTAAAAAAATATTTATTATAGTTGTCTTCAAAGAAATTAAAATATGAATCCTACTAATAATATTATAAATGCGAAAGTTTGTATGTATGGATCTGCTTGAAATTTGGCACAGAGCTAGAATATGTTCTGGAATAACACATAGGCTACTTTTTATCCCGGGAACGCGGGTGAAACCGCGGGGAGCCACTAGTAGTTAATAAATCCTTCCATCAGTGCATTGGTAAAAAACAGTGACTTAATATATGTATTGACAGCCCGGTTGGCTTTGTGGTTAGTGACCCTGATTCTCAAGCCGCGGGTCGTGGGTTCGAATCCCACCCAGGACAAACATTTGTATGCATGAATATGTCTGTTTGTCCTGTGTCTGGATGTAAATATCTATATAAGTATGTATTTAAAAAAAAAGTAGTATATGTAGTATATCAGCTATCTGGTTACCATATTACAAGCTCTGCTTAGTTTGGAATCAGATTGGCCGTGTGTGAAAATGTCCCAGGATATTTATTTATTTATTTATTTATTGATAAGATACTAGCTGCCTCCCCGCGGTTTTACCCGCGTAGTTCCCGTTCCCGTGGGAACACAGGGATAAAATATAGCCTATGTTACTCGGGGATAATGTAGCTTTCCAAAGGTGAAAGAATTTTTTAAATCGGTCCAGTAGTTTCGGAGCCTATTCATTACAAACAAACAAACAAACAAACAAATCTTTCCTCTTTATAATATTAGTATAGATGTATCTATTTTCAAAATATCTGTATTTAATTATTTTTATTATAACTGATCGATTGATCGTTGATCGGTTATCGACCGGTGAAGGCGGAAGATAAAATAAAAATCGCGATGGTAAAATAGGGGTTGATTGTAAAGGGTTGAAAATTCAGGGTTATATGTATTTACTAATGCTGTATCATAAAAAAATTAAAAAAAAAAAAAATTCAAAAATTGAAAAAAAAAAAAAATTGGGG
Organism: Thyatira batis; assembly: GCA_905147785.2. Classification (NCBI taxonomy): domain Eukaryota; kingdom Metazoa; phylum Arthropoda; class Insecta; order Lepidoptera; family Drepanidae; genus Thyatira; species Thyatira batis. Next base: position 911,061 of record LR990514.1, read on the forward strand.
TGGCTTACCCTTAACATTTAAGGGGATAAAAAATAGATGTTGTCCGATTCCCAGACCTACCGAATATGGATACAAAATTTCATGAGAATCGGTCAAGCCGTTTCGGAGGAGTTTTACCACAAACTTCGCGACGCTAGAATTTTATATATTAGACTAGCTGACCCGGAAAACGTTGTTTCACCATTTCAATTATAATGGTAATGTCGTTATATAAAAATAAGGGTTGGTATGGGGTATGATAAATAAATAACAACCTACTCTCAGACCTACCGAATATACATAGAAAGTTTCTGAAAAATCGGTCAAGTTGTTTCGAAGGCGTATATTTTATATTTCTTATCTTTTTTGTCATTTTTATTATATATTATATATGTCATAAAGAATAAAAATTTTTTTAATAGCGATATTAACAACTTAATCATTTTCAACCCTTTTCAGATTGCAGAATTGACAGAGGAAGCGGCTGAAGCCAACAAGAAATTGGAGTGGGAGAAGGGAGAGAACGGAGTCCTCAAGAAGAAACACGCCAGTGCCATAAAGGTGTGTTCAATTTTATAATATTTTCGTAGAATATAACAAAGTAACTGCTGTGGAGGTTGGAGCGAGAGGTATACCAGCAAAATCTCTCTATTTATTATTTTTTATTATTTTATTTTAAATCAGATACAGGTATCCATATAATGTTAGTAACAGACTTATTACCTATGTTAGTGACACACAAATTTGATAATAATCTATATATATATAAATGTTTAGGTCACCCCCAATACATGGGCGCTGACCCAGTGCCTTAACATTGGGCAATCCGGCTTAACAATACCAGCTCGTAGGATGCTGTTGGGACTACACCAAACCCTGTGCATCAAAGAGGCGATTCTTTTTCGCAATATGGCGTGAAAGCCATCGACGCGTGCCTCCGCAAACATACCCGATGCACTACAGTGACGACGGAGCCCCATCAGCATCCTAAAAGCATTGTTATATTGGATACGCAGAGAGTTGAAAGCCCTTTGCGTGTAGTTGGTCCACAGGCTGCACGTATAGAACGACTGGCAGTAAGCACGGAAAAGTGTTATTTTCGTTTCCTTTGTGCTACGAACAAACCTGCGAGCCAACATATTACATCGAACTGTCAGCCCCCTGCGTTCCCTCTCTATGTCGAGGTCGTCAGTTAAATCCTCAGTTAAAATATGACCGAGGTACTTAAATTGACGAACTCGACTGAGTGCCACCCCACTCTATAACCTGCTGAAAGATCTTGGCCTGGCCAGAACTGCAGTAAGTTCTATACTAGAACGAGCATCTAAAGCAGCATTAGCAGGTTCATACCAGATTTGGCTGGGCAGGGAGAGAAACATGAGTAGTGAAGGTGAGTGTTGATGTACGTCGGAAAGGGGCCCCTTAAACCTACACCCGTGTCACAAGTCTCGGGATCTGCTCGTAGTTTCTCTCTCTGCCACACGATGGACCCGGCACCCGCACGGTCAATCCATGGAATGCTAAGAAGTTCGTCTCATTCTGTACGATCGCGGTCTAAAAATCTTAACCAGTTTTCAATTATATATATCACAGATATATCATAGAGGCTCCCCGCGGTGTCAGCCGTCGTGTCGGGGATATTAAATTTTCCCGGGATAAAAAGTCCTTTCTCAGGCTTTATTTAGACTATCTAATATGTACCAAATTTCATTTAAATCGGTTCAGTAGTTAGCGTGAAAGCGAGACAGACAGACGAAGTTACTTTCGCATTTATAATATTAGTTAGGATCATCATATAGGTCTCCACCGAGGAGCACGAGCCTCCCCTAACAACGAGGGGTGTAGGTCATATTTTTATATACATATAGGTGTACATATGCAATATTTTTAAACAGGAGTTAAATCGTGAGTTACAACGGTCTCTGAAACGATGTGAACAGCTGGAGGCGAAGCTCCCCCCGCCAGACGCGCCTTCCACTAGAACTGGTAAGTTTTATGAAATAAATAAATATCCTGGGACATTTTTCACACACGGCCGAAATTATGAAATAATTTTAAATATCAGTTTACTGAATTAAGCACGGATGCGTAACAAACGAACATATAAGTATATGTAAATCCGCAAATGAGTAGTTGCATGAATATTTATTAATTCAAATAGTCATTCACAGGCATATATGAAACGTCGATTCTAATGCTCGGTTCAAAAGGTTGCTTCCGCTGAGAAGAACCGGCAACAAACACAGCAATTACTCTTTTCAAAACATGTTTTAACAAATTCTTTAACAATAATAATGTTCACGAACATGAAGCAACACCACGGCTCTATTTTTATTAAGCCTTTATTGCTGTAAAAAAATATAACCTAATAGTAATTAAAACCAAATCTATTTATCTAATCTAACACATCAGGTTTTCACTTAATCAGGTTTTCCACTCACTTCTGTCTCTAGTTTTCCAAGTTTTCTTATGTCGTGTATCCAACTATCTGACTGTCTGCCCCTATACCTTTTGTTATAGCGTGGCTGCCACTCTGTTATAGTTTTTGTCTTTGTATCTAAAATAGGTACATCTTATATATAAAATTCTCGTGACACAATGTTACCATACTCCTCCGGAACGGCTTGACCGATTTTTATGAAATTTTATATGCATATTCAGTAGGTCTGAGAATCGGCTACTATCTATTTTTGATACCCTTGTGATCACGGGAACGGGAACTACACGGGTGAAACCGCGGGGTGGCAACCAGTTTATTAGAAAAATAATTCCATTTTAACTTACTATCTCTCGTCATGTATCCAGTCCATCAAATGCCTTAATTTCCTATATCTACCAACTGCCTTACTTTACTCTATTTCTCTTTAAATTAAATTAATATTTCTAGGATCCATTTCGTCCCTGAGCAGCGGCGAGGGCGGCCCGCACGACGAGCGCTTGCAAAACGGACATTCTGATACAATACCAGATATACAGGTGAGTTAGGAGATGTGTTTGTCTATCTATACTAATATATAGAGGCAGTGGGGGGACCAGGGGTGGAGTAGCGTCGTAGGGATATGCAGGAGTGATACCTGTTTAGCCTTTCGACGAAAAGTACATTGCGCTTTGTCCCTTGCTCCCTTTTTTATAGGGTCGGCAACGCGTGAGTGACGCCTCTGGTGTCGCAAGCGTCCATAGGCTACGGTAACCGCTTCCCATCAGGTGGGACCGTATGCCTGTTTGCCACCCTTGTGGTATAAAATATATAATAATAATAAATATCCTGGGACATTTTTCACAAACGGCGAATCTAATTCCAAAGTAAGCTTCAAAGTGAGCTTGTGTTATGGGAACCAGATGGCTAATATACTACGTTTTAAATACACACTTATATAGATATTTACATTCAGACACAGAACAAACAGACATATTCATGCATACAAATGTTTGTCCTGGGTGGGAATTGAACCCACGACCCGCGGCTTGAGAGTCAGGGTCACTAACCACAAGCCAACCAGTCTGTCAAAGCCTCAATATAAAGCGGATATGTCTGTACTTTTATTGATTTGCAAGGAAAAATAATTAATTAATGACTAATTTCTGTTAATATAATTTCACAAATACAAAGAGTATATAATTATTGTCGTAACTTTATCTACCTATAATTTTTACATGCATAAAGGATACTCAAGCTCAGGTGAGGTTTTTCAATGTACTAATGACCCCCCCCGGGTTCGCATGCGTTTCATAGATTATACTTAATATAGCCTTTTTAAATTCACAGATAAAATATCCAAGTTTGTTTGGTAAAGCGTTTACCAAGGTTAGATGCGTTCTTTATTTTGTTTATTCTTTAATTTTATAGTATATAGGTAAATTAACTGGGCTTTGTTTCATTTAGTTTTTTTTATATTGTATAATTAGAGTATCTATTCGCCAACAGATGGCGCTAAAACGTATTATAAGATGTTGTAATTTGTAGTAGATAATTATTTTATGTTAGTATGCAGTATTAACGTTTGTATCTAGTTTTATTAATATTAATTTATTTTTATTGATATATACCAAACTGCGATTCTTTTTCACAGAAAGTAACGTTAACAATTTTTCTCATAATGATAATTTTAGATAATAAATTAATAAAATTACATTATTTTCATAGATGTTTTATTAGATATAATTTAAATACCTTCCTACCTATATATTATTATAATTGTATGTAAAATGTGTATACAGGTCCGTTCTCCCGACCGCCAAGCCTTAATAGAGCGTATAGTGTCCCTCCAACGTGCGGCCGCTAGACGAGCGGAGCGGTGCGACTTCCTCGAGGAACACTCCAAGCAACTCACCGCAGAACTGCGCTCGAAGGCCAAGTTGCTACGTCACTTGCTGTGCGAGATGCCCGCCGGTGCCGTGGCCTCCGGGGAACGAGATGATAACAAGGTATGGAGAAATTCGATGTAGTAAATACCGAGAAAAAATGTGCCTTAATCAATACATGATTAATAAAATAGTTCTTTCTCCACGCTGCCTTCCTAGACAAAGAGGAAACTAACAAAGGTAAAAGTATTTTAAAAGTTTTTGAGTAAATTCGTAATACATTTACGTAATAAGTAAACGGTTGCATAAGTGACACGAGAATTATTTATTTTCGACAAACTCACATTTATAATACATATCGACGCCGGAAAGGAAAAATTATCCAAGTGACACCTGACTAACTTTACAGTAGAGCTGTTTAAAGTGTGAATTTTCAGTGAAAAAAAGTGAACACTCGCGAACTTCAAAATGTCGAAGCGACATCAAAAGTAGTAGTCGTAGGAGGACGTGAGTACCTAAGACCAAACGACGCAGAAAATCAGGCGATTCCAACAATGTATAAAACTCAAATTGGCCCAAAATGTCGCTTGGATATTTTTTCCTTTCCAGCGTCGATATTATCTGTTACATGTTAATTAACCAATGGAAGAGTATATGTCAAAATTTTTGTAGCGGTAATGATCTCATATCTTTCGGCAACTTTATATATATTTGTAGCCGTACAATAAACATTTCTACTGCACATATTTAACCTTTGTGCTGGTACATATCTTAATATATATAAATCTCGTGTCACAATGTTTGTCCTCAATGGACTCCTAAACCACTTAACCGATTATAATAAAATTCGCACACCATGTGCAGTTCGATCCAACTTGAGAGATAGGATAGCTTACATATACTTGGACCCGGTAGGTGGCGCTGGTGGGCAGAACGAAGTCTGCCGGATCCACTAGTAATTTATATTTTTTTTTTTTTTTTTTTTTTTTTTTTTTATACTACGACGGTGGCAAACAGGCATGCGGCCCACCTGATGGGAAGCGGTTACCGCAGCCTATGGACACCTGCAACACCAGAGGCATCACGGGTGCGTTGCCGACCCTTTAGAAACCTATTGACTCCTTTTTTGAAGAACCCCATACTGTATTCCCCGGCGAAAACCTCAGCGGGGAGTTCATTCCACAATCGGAGCGTCCGTGGGAGGAAGTTCCTCTGAAATCGAACGGTACGTGACCCTGTGGTTTCCAATATGTGAGGATGAACACCCCGTCGATGGCGAGCGGTGCGATGGTAGAATGTGGCCGTGGGCATCATGTCAAACAATTCCTCAGAGCACACCCCATTATACAAGCGGTAGAACACGCATAAGGAGGCAACATCTCTCCGAAGGTTTAAGGGTTCTATACCGCTTGTGACATTGGGATCGTCAACAATCCTCACAGCTCGCCTTTGAACCGAGTCAAAAGGGTCAAGTTGGTATCTTGGTGCACCCGCCCAAAGATGAGAGCAGTACTCCATATGGGGCCTAACTTGAGACTTGTATAAGAGCAGTCTTTGCCCCGGAGTGAAGTACCGCTTTGCTTTATTGAGCACACCTAGCTTTTTGGATGCCAACTTGACCTTATCTTCTAAGTGACTTCGGAACTGGACGTCTCTGGAGATGTCAACACCAAGGATCCCAATGCTGTCGGAGATGGTTAGGGGTGTGTCTAGGAATTGTGGGGTCACAGTAAATTGGGTTTTTTTTGCGGAGAACGCACAAACTTGTGTCTTGGAGGGGTTAAATCTGACCAAATTGTCCCGACCCCAATCGGATACTCTAGATAGAGTACTCTCGATTTGAGACACAAGTTGTTCGCGGCTTTCATCCACAACGGAACGAGGGATATTTGCGCGGCCCCTGTAAAAGGCATCGCCAGTGCTGTCGTCCGCGTAACAATGAATGTTATCAATAGAGAGCATATCATTGATGTGTAGCAGAAACAGCGTCGGCGATAGCACGGAGCCTTGTGGGACGCCAGCATTTATGGCCTTAGGTTGAGAGCAGCTGCCGTCTACTACGGCTTGTATGCTTCTGCCTGATAAAAAGCTGGCGACCCATTTGCACAATCCCTCGGGCAGTCCGTAAGTAGGTAACTTTGACAGAAGACCCCGGTGCCAGACCCGATCGAACGCCTTTGCTACGTCTAGGCTGACGGCCAATGCCTCACCTTGACTCTCAATGGCAGAAGCCCATTGGTGTGTGAGATACACTAGAAGATCGCCAGTAGAGCGACCGTGGCGAAAACCGTATTGACGGTCGCTGAGTAGGTCGTGTTCTTCTAGGTAACTCAGGAGCTTGGAGTTAATGATACGCTCCATCACCTTGGAGAGAAGGGAGGTTATAGCAATAGGCCTGTAATTCGATGGGTCAGAGCGGTCACCCTTTTTAGGCACTGGGTGTACATGGGCAGTCTTCCACAAAGATGGGACTACCTTATTGTGGTACGAAAGCGCGAAAAGTCGCGTCAATACCGGACACAACTCGGGGGCACATTGCTTGAGCACCACTGCGGGAATGTTGTCCGGCCCACTCGACTTATGGATGTTTAGTGAAGCTAATTCCCGCCGCACATCTTTTTGGGAGATGATGATCTCCGGCATGGAATATCCGCACCACGGGATGGAAGTGGGTACGGCGCTTCCATCGTCATCCAAAGTCGAGTTTGAGGCAAAGAGATTACCCAATAGATCGGCTTTCTCTTTTGCGCTATGGGCCATGTTGCCATCATTTCGCAGTGGTGGTAATGACGACTGACAAAAATTTCCCTCGGCAGCTTTGGCGAGCGACCAAAAGGCACGACTACCGGAGGGGTAGCTTGCGAGCCGCTCACCAACTCTACCAACGAAATCAAATTTTGCTCTGGCAATAGTCTTTTTGCTGGACCTTGAGGCTGCATTGTAGTTGCGTTTCACATCAGATATATTTGGGTCCTTGTTCGTGCTTGCCGTGATCCAAGCTTTGTAAGCGGCTTGTTTACGTAGCCTGGCCTGCTTACAGTGCCTATTAAACCACGGCCGTGTTTTGGCCCCTGCAGCAACTAGTGGGTTGGGAATAAATAGCTCCATGCCCACTAGAATTGTCTCTGTGACAGCGGCTGCGCAGTTATCAGGATTTTCTGATGTGAAACAAAGCTGCCTCCACGGGTACGATGCGTAAAATTCACGCAATCCATCCCAATCTGCTGTCTTGTAATGCCACATGCGACGTAAATTAAGTGGTCGAGGTGGTTCTGACTGTACGCATGAGGCTTTTGTCCGGACGAGGCAGTGATCGGAAGAACCGAGAGGTGCATCCACTGATATGGTATACCCGTCCGGATGTGTAGTCAGCAGAAGGTCCAGCAAAGAGCTCGTGTGGTCCTCAATATCTGGTATTCTCGTTGGAGAAGTTACCAGTTGTGAGAAACCATGGGTCAGAGCAAATTCGTGAGCACATCTCCCCGCGTAGTCAGTGGACCGAGAACTAAGCCACTCTGTGTGATGGGCGTTAAAGTCTCCTAATATCACTAACTCCGCGGACGGATATTGCTCAAGAACTTTATCAGTCGTCGATGTCAAGTGCTCGAATAACCGAGTTGTGTCTGTGTCTCCGCTGTGAGACCTGTATAGGCACGCGTACACACGGATGTGGCCTCCGCAGTCAACGCGCACCCACAATATTGACAGGTCTCTGTCTTCGAAGTGGTGCAGTCGGCGATAGCAGATATCCTCCCGGGCGTACATACATACACCGGCTCGCCTCAGAAATGAGTGTTCGAGTTTGTAGCCGGGATACATAAGGTACGATGTATCGACAGGGGAAGATATCTGCGTTTCAGTTAGAAACAGCAGGGTCGGCTGCGCAGTCTCAAGGTGCTGATGGACTGCGTTGAGATTAGAGTGAATACCCCTGATGTTGCAGAAGTCCATTTGAGTGGAAAGGGGCGCCGCTGAAATTTGTCGTTTCTTTCTTTGCCTGGCCATTTCATTTGTCATTTTTTTTAGGTTAAGTATGAGGATTCGCTGTGTTGACATCTAAAAGAACAAGAATAGACAGTGCGTGAATTGTCCAGTGGTGGTGCAGGTTGTGTGGTTTGTCGGTACAGCGTACGGAAGGGCCCCCGGTCCCTCCCCCATCACAGCAGCCGGGTCCACTCCGGTCTCCTTCCCCGGCACGACTGCTGCTCAGAGGACTTTACACAGGCTGGCAGTTCAGCCTCCCAGGGCGGAGATTAGGTAATCCCCGGGTTCGGGAACTCATCTATCCTGCGGGCGGTCAGCGGTCAACCGTTTCACCGGGTCTCCCTGACCGCTGCTCCGACACTCCACGCCCCCACCGACCAATGACCATGTCTTATGGACCGCCGGTCCTCCGATGTCAACACAAGGAATCCTCGCGAGCACTGGCTACCTTACTTGCCACAGGAACACAACACTACAGTATAGTGTTATTTGGCTGTGGTTTGAGTAAGTAAGGCGGAGGTACTTCCCCAGTCGGGCTGCTCCAAATTTGAGCGGAAGATAAACCGCTATGCCCTACCTCTCCTAAAATATAAATTATATAAATCTCTACTGTTTTGTTTATTTAAAACTACATCATGGAGTGGAAATAATTGTGAGTGTTTTTTGACGTGTCTATGTGTATATGTTAGAAAGAGATAGCGCGTCTGGGCGGCGGCGCCATGGCGGCGGTGTGGGGCGGCGAGCGCGGCGGCATCACGCTGGACCTCTCGCTCGAGATGAACCAGCGCCTGCAGGCCGTGCTCGAGGACGCGCTGCTCAAGAACATCACGCTCAAGGTCGGTGCACCCTGATATAATGTAATTTGACAGCCCGGTTGGCTTTGCTTAGTGACCCTGACTCTCAAGCCGCGGGTCGTGGGTTCGAATCCCACCCAGAACAAACATTTGTATGCATGAATATGTCTGTTTGTCCTGTGTCTGGATGTAAATATCTATATTAGTATGTATTTAAAAGTAATATATGTAGTATATCAGCTATCTGGTTACCATATCACAAGCTCTGCTTGGAATCAGATTGGCCGTGTGTGAAAATGTCCCAGGATATTTATTTATTTATTTTAATTATATGAAAAATGAAAATGAAATGAACAATGATTTTATTCAAATAGGCCTTCACAGACGCTTATGAATAGTCAGACTCTAACGCTCGGATAGGAAGGTTGGTTTTGCTGAGAAGAGCCGGCAATAAACTCGGCAATTACTCTTTTCAAATAAACTTAAGATTTATTTACATTTCAAGTAATTATTCAATAGGAATTATATACCAGTGGCTCCCCGCGGTTTCACCTGCGTCCCCGGGGATCTGAAATTTTCCCGAGATAAAGTACCCTATGTGTTATTCCAGAACATAGTTTAACTTTGTGTCAAATTAACAGATACTATACTATTAATTAAATAATACGTTAAATATTCCGGGATATCTATCTATATATAAAACACTAGTGGCTCCCCGCGTTTTCACCTGTTTCCCGGGATAAAAAGTATCCTATATCCTTGCTCAGACTCTAGACTATCTGTGTACCAAACAGTGAGAGTTTAAGCGGTTTAGTAGTTTTAGCGTAAAAGCGAAACAGACAGGCCGACAGACAGAGTTACTTTTGCATTTATAATATTAGTATAGATATATGGGTATTGCATTTTTTATAACAAATTATATTATGTTTACAGGAGAATATGGACACCCTAGGAGCAGAGATATCAAGACTAAAAGAAAATACAAAATCTGCCGACGCGAAGTGAACGGATGCAATTATTTTTAAGACTCACAAAAAAATTAAAAGGCCGACCAAAAATATAAAGGACAACGCTATATTGCGGCAGAGTTAGGAACTTAAATATTACAAGCACTTCATTAAGAACAGTCATACATTCTACAAGTGGCGCCCTCCTTTATGGTCATTGATTTTTCTGGTCAGGCTAGAATTTATATCATATTTGACATTCCAAATTCTATTCGTCTAAAATGTGTATTTATTTTGTAACGTCCCTAGCATATGGAAATGGGGAAATTGTACCTTACGTAAGTAGAATTAAAGTATAATTTCGTTATAACTGATAAAATATCGAATTCCAATTTTTCATAATATAAATTATATTTTTTGATTGCATACAGAAAAATAGAACTTACTGCCATATAAATAAAATACAGATTAGAATGACGTTAGTGTACAATTAACATTAACAGACGCAAGTCATATGTTTATTAAAAAAGAAAAATATTTATGTCCATAATTACCTGACATGGGGCGAAGTTATGAAGTAATACGATAGTATTACATTGTAGTACTCGTATTTATCTACCGCGATTTAAAGTTCAATACTACATGATTTCTACTTTCATTAATGTATATGAAAAATGACCCAGGATATTTATTTATTATTTATATATTTTGTACAATATAAAAATGGAATTTAGAAAGTACATTTTAACGCTCTCAAAAATAATGTATTTTTTTAAACAAACTTAAAAAACAGAAACACGCTATCAATGGTTATAATTTGTTTAAATTAAAGAACCTTTAATGTTAATATTTTCGTAAAGAAAAAAAGCTGCTATATGACTTGAACTTCGCCCCGCAACTGCCGCCTTCAATTTATTAATATGAACAATTTATTTATTTCAATTATATACAATTTTGTCTTTTTATTCTTCCTATTGACGTAAAGTGCAAATGTTATGTGTCATACTTGTATAAAACATGTGTGTGTTGTGTATTATATTTGTATGTGTGTGTGTGAATTGTTATGTACCTATCATAAAATTGTTCATACCTCAGAATAAAAAATTAAGAAAATCAGTGATTGCGTCGAAAGATTAGATAGATGAGTAATTAGGAATATTTTTAATCGACTTAAAAAGGAGGTTCTCAATTTAAGCGAATGTATTTTTGTCTCGTTTATGTTCTCACACTTTGTCATAGCGAAATCATAAGCCTCTGAATTCTTATAAGAGGCCAGTAAAAAGCCTATGTGTAATCCCAGTTATAAACTATCTGTACCGAATTTCATCCAAATCCTTTCAGTAGTTTAAAGAGAAACAAATATACAAACTTTCGCGTTTATAATATTAGTAGGATGTTTTAGTTAGACAAAATAATGCGTGGTGTCGGTCTAAATTATGCTCAATTTTATTTGTACTGATATTTATTTTTATTACATAAGTAGTTTTTATGTTTCTTTTTTTGTGATGTTTTAATTTTTTTGCAGCTAAAATATGTATTATTTTATTTGTCTGACCGATTAAATAGCAAATTTGAATCTACCCTGTTTTTTGACGCAATCATCACTGTCGAGCCTGAAGCTGTCTATATCAGCCTGGTATGCAACAAACAAAAAGCAAAATGTATTTCTTCTACTTCACAATTCTTCTAAATCTGTTTTTTTTACCACAAAAGCAAACAGGTATACGATAATACGATCCCACCCGATGACAAGCGTTACCGTAGCCTATGGACGCTTGCAACACCAGGGACGTCACTCACGCGTTGCCCTGTAAGAACTTCTTCACTCCCTTCTTGAAGAACCCCATGCTGTACTCCATTGGGAATACCATGGCAGGAGCTTATTCCACAACCTGAGTGTCCATGGTTCTTTTGAAACCGCAACGTTTGAGACCAATTCGGTTCCAGAGTGTGAGGATATGTACCGTCTTTCATATTGATCAGGATGAAAACAAACCAAGTCTTTTATTATTGATACATCTTTAATAAAACATAAGAAATTAAAACTAAATTAACATTTAAGTAAGTTCTACTTACATTTAATCAATATTTTAATGTAGACATAAGTTTTTTTAGTCTCATCTATCTCTCTATCTGGTTTTAACCATATTGTTATTAAAAACATGTAGAAATTTACCTTACTCTTCTACGTTACAACATATATTTATAGATTTTTTTTAAGTTTTTTCACATCATAATCGAGACCTCGGTCCCGAGTGGCTAGTTAAGTGATGTAGGCAGCTCGGGCTCTATCCTTTCTTATGCACCTATGAACATCGACCCACTATTCGACAGTAGAAAGCAATTTTGTCGTATCTAGAAAAATCGTTTTTTTTTTCTCTTTATTTGAAGAAAAGAATTTAGAAGAAATTTGCCGGAATTATCATTATTTTTGTTACAAGTTTTTATTTAGGGCTCTATAATTTTTTTTATGATATTTTTCAAGTGTCATTTTACTCTGGTGTAAACCTCTATTTTCCAGATACGACAAAATTGCTTTCTACCGTGGAATTATAGATATATAAATGGTGGCTATTATTATTTACGTTGTAAAGTATTATTTTATAAATGCGTCACACACGACAACATGTGAATACATTTTTTGGGGCAACTGACAAGAATTATATGTATATCGGGACTATTATCCTTACTAATATAAAAAATGTGTTTCTGTCTGTCTGTTACTCTCACCCCTAAACCTCTGACCCGTGATGAAATTTGGTACAGAGACAGATTTGGGCTTTGTTAAGGACATTGTCTACCTTATCCCGGGAAAGTTAGTACGGAAAAGCTGGTGAAACCGCGGGATGGAAGCTAGTTGACAATATATGTTTAGTTTAAGTCTTCCATCAAATAAATAGGCATATTACATTATCATGTTGTTATGTGTACGCTAAAATGTAAACTGATGTATTATAAATTATGAGATTTAAAGGAGTTTCCTCATTAAGCTAACAGTTTGCGACTGACTGAACGGCGTATCGGTTGCTCACTAAATGAGTCAGCTAGCGAAACTACGTACTGCGCTCACCGACTTGTAAAGGTGTAAAAGCCATCAGAGACAAAAAAACGCTGTATGGACACTCCAATTAACAATGACAGTGAGCCAAACTGTAAGCAAACAGTCTGCCGTTAACTGTAAGCGTAATGAGGACGCATCCTAACACTAATATTGTTGTAAAGTATGAAGTCTATGCTCCGGCGGCTAATGTTATCATTGAATATATTTTTGAGCATTCCATAGTGTTTTATTTCTGTGTTTAGTTACTTTAATGTTGGTTTATTCCAGTGCCATGGAAACTTATTATATTTTTACGATTCACTGGTCAACAGTGGTTTTGTTGCCTTTGATATAAGATACATTTTGGATATATTAATGAACCGCCTGTTTGCCAACATCGTGGTATAAAAAAAAAATATAAATATATTATATTAATGCTCACAATTCACAAGAGCGTGTCAGGACACGCGCAGTGTAGGGGCGTCGGGACTCGTGGTCACACCAGTGTGACGACGAGTAATAGCCACACTGTTGGTGTGACCAATGCAGGCAGATGGTTTTCGAAAAACAATGAAGTTCCGCAAGCAAAACTTACAAAAGTTAAGAACTACTAACGAAAAAAAGAAAAATTTATAACTTGGATTGCATAGTCGGCAATAATTAATCGCTGTGCTGTTCTATACAATAAAATAAAACATCAAATAATTAACTGAAAAGAAACCTAAATATATCATTCATTAGCGTTGTAAGAAAAGTATTCCGGTATTGCATTGCCTAATGAGGGGCATACAAATTTTTGAAATGTTGAGGTGAGGCACGGCCTAAGAAAAGTTGGGAAACACTACTTTAGATTTTATTGTATCTAATCTATCTCTGTGACCAACTGTTATTTCATTGTGAATTAATTGCATCTGAGCAGAGATAATAATTTGGTCTCTTTCCATTTCTAGTTTTTTTCGTTCACTCCCTTCACTCAAATTTGCAATTCTTGTTACAGTTATATCATCGTGTATAACTTTTAGCAACTTATTGATAGTGATATCATTCTTGTTTATTATTTTATTTAACACAGAATGAGACCTACATGTGTCATTTTTAAGCCAGGTATCCGTCATGTACGCCATAAAGGCGTTAATTTTCTTGTTATCAAAATCATAGCATTGCGACTATATATATATCCAACCCTCTTTTATTCGACACTCGGGTAAAAGTGGAAGAGCAGTGCATAAACCTATGATGCGGCAGTAAAGCTTTTCTTTTATGCCTATAGCTATAGCTTTCCTTCACAAACATAGTACAATGGTAAAAGCACTTTATAATTATAACATCTGGAAAAAACAATTTGAGTGCATTTGAAATTGCTAACTCAAAGTCTTGGTGGAACTTATCAGGTTTCCAAAATGTCAAACAGAGCCGAATATGACTCTTCTTTATTGTCACTCATCAGGGCGAAAACAAGCGGTACTACATGAACTTTTCCGAAGGAACTTCCCAAATGGTTCCGTAGTTAGATAAACAAAAGACAAGTTCCTTAATGAATACACAAGTAGTAAAATGCTGGAATATAGTAAACTCAATAATTACGCTTTCCCTTAGAAACTACTCCTAGCTGTCAAACATTTGATGCCGGTTGTTGGTTGCCGGACAACGGTTGTTGGTTGCCAATTTTAAGAGAAAGCTTAATCCCTTAAAATTTTATTTGATTTCAGAACGACTGACGGGCGGCATCAAATGTTTGACAGCTAGGAGTATTTTCCAAGGGAAAGCGTAATTATTGATTTTACTATATTCCAGCATTTTGAAGCCGCCAAGGTGCCCACAAACGCCTCTACCGAACCTACAGAACAAATGTCATCATCGGAACAAGCTACTACGTCGACAGAACAGTCGTCGACGGAGCAGACCACGACCGCGACTACCACAGGGGAAACAACAGACGCAAAAATAGTTACAGAACAGAACGCGAATAAGTTTCCCGCCAACAGCATCAAGTAAAAAAAAAGTAGCCGTACAAGGAAGACTGGCCTTCGAATGGTGTGTCGTCAACACCAATAGAGTTGCCGTGCAGCAACCTATAAATAGGACATCATAGGATAACACTAGGACATAATATATAAATAGGATAACATTTTTGCGAAATATAGTCCGATTTTGATAATTTTTTCAGTAGTTTCCGTTGCTCGTCGTCGCCTTCAGCACTCCTCCGTCGTCCGTAGTAGTTTCAGCTCCTGAAAAATAAATATTCGTTAAAAACATCAATTTTCATAGTAAATTTCAATTTCTGCCGCATAACTTCAGTTTTTTGTATCAGACCCCATCCTTTTTCGCCCACCGACGAGCTTCTCTCGTCGAGACCTATCCATTGATACCAAATTCGCCAAATTTTTGACCCCTGACCATAACTCAACCTTCAACATAGATCTTAGTAACGACTCAGTGACAACCAAAGTATCTCAAACAACGAAAACCAAACCCAAAGCGCCCATCAGCACCCCACCCCCCGTCGTTAAGTACGCTTCCCGAACCCTTGAGGCGAGAGCTTGCCTACATAAAGCAAAGCTGAACCTTAATAATTCTAGAAATCTAAAGACCGAAATCAAGGTAGAGACTATTGCCGCCATAGACCGCCTCTACCAGCTGGTTAAGGAGAGTGAGCAGTGCGGCCCCAGTCAGCCAGCCGCGGCGGAAATAGTCTTGCCACCCACCCCCATAATTGACATAGAAACGGGAAAAAAGGAGGACGAACTGATAAGAAAATTGGAAGAACCAAACTAATCAAAGAAAATACCGACCGTATGGAAATCCTTAAGGAGAAGATGGAGGAACACCAGGCAGCACTGCAAAAACCCTCCTATGCGAGCGTACTGGCTAACGACTCCAGAAAGACTTCCACCACTCTCCACTCCATCGTCATAACCTCAAAGGATGAAAAGGAGTCTGGAGAAGAAGTCCTAAACCAAGTCCGGCAAGCAGTTAACGCAAAAGAGGGAGGCGTTTTTGTAGAAAAAGTGAGGAAAGCCAAGGATAGGAAAATTATACTTAGCTGTAAATCGAACGACGACAGGCAGAAAATTAAACAAAAAATAATAAAAGCTGGCAACAATCTGGCCGTAGCGGACGTCCAAAACAAGGACCCCCTACTCGTACTCAAAGACGTCCTCAATTATAACACCGATGAGGACATCCTAACGGCGCTCCAAAGGCAAAACGCGGAGATATTCAAGGGGCTCGACAAAAACGACAACAGGGTAGAAATCAGATACAGGCGGAAGACGCGTAACCCGCATACCAGCCACATCGTCGTTAAGACCTCACCGACGATTTGGAACCGAGTAATGGAGTTGGGCTCTGTCCTAATCGACATGCAACGTATCAGGGCAGAGGACCAATCTCCGCTTACCCAGTGTTCAATGTGTCTGGGTTACGGTCACAGCAGAAAGTTCTGCAAAGAGACCAAAGAAGTCTGCAGCCACTGCGCCGGCCCCCACGTCCGCGGCGATTGCCCTGTACAGAAGCAAGGCATCCCGCCAAAATGCAGCAACTGCGCATCTGCCCGGTTGGAGCACGCTGAGCATAACGCTTTTAGCGAATATTGCCCAATCAGGCAGAGGTGGGATGCCTTAGCCAGAGCATCAATTGCATATTGCTAAGGGCAACGACGCGGACAACACTGGCAACCAAAATCCCGCCAAGCCATACCTGGTCGCTCAAACTAACCTCCAAAGGAAACAGCTGGCGACCCAGGAGCTTCTAATGGCGGGAAACAACAGGAAAATTGCACTAGCACTTGTCCAAGAACCATACGTCGGGAATCTAGGTAGGATGAGGGACTACGGCGGGGTGAGGATCTATCAATGTGAGAATCAAGGAGACGCCACAGTCAAGGCAGCAATCATCGTCTTCGACCAACACATTGAAGTCACACACTGTATAGACCTCTCCACACCCAACATCGCCGTCGTGGCCCTCAAGACGCGAGCATGGGAGACCGTCGTGGTCTCATTCTACCTAGAACCCGACAAGGACATCGAACCATACATAGACCACCTCAAAAAAATTCGGGAGAAATACCCAAAGTCAAAGCTGCTCATAGGAGGAGATGCCAATGCAAAAAGTCCATGGTGGGGAAGTAATAGAATTGACAGCAGAGGTGAGACACATGCAGTATCTCTACAACCCGGAAATCACACGCGCCGTGATAGAAAGGTTTTTACCACAAATGCGATACAGGTGGTTTTCGACTTCAATTCGGAAGACACTACAGAAGAGGCAGATCTTCTCAAGCTCGCGCGAAAAAAAATTATATCGAAAAATCAAGACGTAATAAAAAAAATCGGCAAAGGGAAGTTTCAGGGCATCAAAATCTTCATATTTATCAAAAAAAATTTGAAGAAGGATTTTGTTGCAGACCAGTGTATTTTATAAGGATAAATAGTGCAGTATATAACTGTTAGGTGGTACGAAGTGCGTCGGGTCCGCTAGTATCTTAGACATTTAAATAGACTTCACAGGCACTTATGAATTTTAAGTATTAATAATGTGTATTAAGCTTGGATGTGGGTATTGTACATTACTTAAAATAAAAGATATCAAGATGTACTTTTACATAAAAGTCACTTATAATAGTTACACTGGTTTTGTTGCCTTTGGTATAAGATTAACTGTTGATACAATAACATTGACAATTCATGAAACTACCATTGATTTTGTAAGGCTTCGCACGGGTGCAATACTTATACGTCACATTAGAAACCTCCAAAATATACAGTGTTTCTCTAACATATTATGCATGTATTGTATATAAAAAACCTTCCTCTTGAATCCCTCTATGTAGTGATATCTCTTACTTACACTGTATATAAGCAAAACATATGCAAAAATCATAAAAAAACATGTGCACATTCAGCACTTCATGAATACATTCATAATCTTGGCAGTTAAAAACATAAAATTTTCAGAGCAACAAAATATAGTTATTTTTTTGTAGAGAAGTGCATAATCATACATTTACTGTATTCCTAATAATACAGCATAGTTTCCGTCTCTGTCACACATATGACAATTCCCGTACGAAAGAGCGAGACGACAGATGTGGTACCACGTTTATGAATAAAGCACTAACTTCATCCCCTCTTCAACACCATCATAGCGTTCTGTATATTAAAAACTTCTACGAGCTCCTGGAAGACAAAAATAAGTATATGTTTAAGGAAAATCAACCGTATTACATGTGAATAAGGTTCAACTGTAATATAAATTCAAGTCACAGGACAAACATTTGTGTGCATTTCCACACATCTGATTCCAAACTAAGCAAGATAAGATAAGATATGGTAAATAGACAGCCGATACACTACACATAGATATACTTTTTTTTAAATACGCGCTTCTTTAAGACATCATTATACATACAAACGTTTGTCCTGTGTGGGATTCGAACCCACGTAATAATCTAACCTAACCACAAAGCTATATTCTGGAAATAATGATTGAAGCTTTTTGTCTTTTGTTTTAAGATTATTGGGTTTTAAATTTATAAACGGTGTAAAAGAAATCGAATGTTTAACTGAAAATCTGTGACGTTGAGTGTTCTAGGCGTGCAGTCAAAATATTAAAAACATATTTATCACGGCATATTTAGGTTTAAAGAATATATATTCTCAAAAGAACAATTACAGTTCACTGTTATGAGAGCAATGTTTATAACTTACTGTATGAACAAACAATTGTCGTCTAGTGACGAAGCGTGCATGCATTTTTAACAAAACAATGAAAATGAAAACTGGAACGTACTGGCCTATTAAATCTAAATTGACCACAGGGATATGCTTAGTCATTTACTTTCCCTTTTTTTGTATTTTTAAGGTAAAATAAATAGGTAATAATGGAATGAAACAAATTTTATCCCCGTATTCCCACGGGAACGGGAACTATGCAGATAGGCAGGCAGCTAGTATATAGTACAGTACATACCCGCCACCGTGGCATATCGATGGAGACAACGAACTGGTTCTCGTCGCACGCGTCGCCGCGACCCTGCTGGCTCGCCGGAATCGGCGTGATGTAGGGCAACTCCTTCTCCTTATCTATATACAAGTCATCATCAGCTCATATACGTCTCCACCGAAGAGCTCGAGCCGAGCCTAACATCGAGGAGGTAAGCCATAGTCCACCACGCGGGCCTAGTGCAGCGCAGACTTCACATGCCTTCAATTGTGACATCTCGGGCAGGTTTCCTCACAATGTTATCCTTCACCAAAAGCCAGTGGTGTGAATCCGTACCTAAGTTTTTATAAAGTCAGAGGTACGGGCCGATCGTGAGTCAGTGCGTTCCCAACTGAGCCACCACGGTCTTTATCTATATACAAAAGAAAACCATACAAAAACTAGCTGTTGCCGTTATCAATATCGACCAAAGTTCGGAAAAAAAATCCACGTCTATTGTATGGGGGTACCCTTACATCTATCTATATACACAACACATATATTAAAATGAATTGCTATATTTGTTGTTTTTTTTCATAAGAACCTTCATCTGAAAATATCAAACACAAGAAACAAAGAATTAACGAAATCGGTCCAGCCGTTCGCGCGTGATACCGTGGCCAACAATAATAGGGTTAAATTTAATTTAGTTCCATTCATATTGTTTTATATTGTTTTAACATTAGTTCTTTTCCTCTGATCATATTTTGACATTTATTAAACATATTTGGTTTGAAAACATTTTCTTGTAATCAATTTCCATAAGCTTATGGCCTTATCCTTTTAGGTCTTGTCTTTGTGCTAGTCTAGAGGTCAGTCACCTCCTTGAGTGTCCTATCTTTAGTAAATAGAAATCTATGCTTTTTACCTAGTCTAATGACAGACGTGCGCAGACAATTATAAACCTTAAGGTGTTAAACATTTTTGATCCCGACTGTACATATGAGTTAGATGATCATAATAACGTACCCAACTGTATAGAGACCATGCCATCTCTGACGAGGAAGGACACCAAGTAGACATTCTCCACGGTGCGCGAGAAGCTGTGCGGGTCGAGTACGGTGCTGAAGTAGCAGAGGGGTTGAGCGGTAGTGCGGTGCGTCTTGCATATGAACCTGTACACGCGGGAGACCATCTCTGAACCTTCCTCGGTCTTGTCCATCCTGTAAATGTTGAGTAAAATGTATCAATATAAATATCCTGGTACATTTTATGCACACGGCCAATTGGATTGCAAAGGAAGCTTCAGTAACCAGATAGCTAATATACTACATACATATACTTTTAGATAATTACATCCAGACACAGAACAGACTTATTCATGCATTCAAATATTTGCCCTGGGTGGGATTCCAACCCACGACTCAATTCACTGTCAGGGTCACTAACCACAAAGTCAACCGGCTGTTAAATAAATATATATTGTACTAGCTGCCGCCCCGCGGTTTCACCCGCGTAGTTCCCGTTCCCGTGATCACAGGGGTATCAAAAATAGATGTTGGCCGATTCTCATAGATACCGGATAAGCACAAAAAATTTCATCAAAAGTATGGCAACGAAAACTGTGACACGAGAATTTTATATATTAGATATGTTTATTCAAATAGTCATTTACAAGCACTTATGAATAGTCACTCTTAATGCTTGGTTCTTAAAGTTGTTTTTACTGAGAATATTATTTACTAGTTTAGTATCATTTTCATAGGAGCTTTTAAATTTATGCTTTCACGCCTAAACAAAAGTAGCAGTTTAAATGAAATTTGGTACAGAGATAGACAAGTGATGGGGAAAGGACATAGGCCATTTACCCTGGGTAAGTTATTTTTCACCCTCCGCAGTTTCACCCGAAATATTTCCGGGATAAAAAGTAGCCTGTGTGTTAATTCCGATCATATTCTAATACTTCAGTCACTTTAGCGTGAAAGAGTAACAACATCCATCCATACATACAACCCTTCGTGTTTATTAATATTAGTAGGATTTCATTAATGTATTTACATACTTATTAACAGTTTCAGGCGCTTTGAGAGCGGCCGTCCGTTGTTTCTCCACACGCTTGCGCACCGTGCGCGGTCGCTGCTCGGGCGGCGTGGGCGAGAACGTGCCGAACAGACAGCTCACAACCGGGACCTCGTGCGGGAATGTCACCTCCCAATACTCGGGGTTTTCGCGCTGTAATATATAAATTTATTGAAATACATAAAATTACAGCTGAACAAAAACAGTCAATAATATAAATATCCTGGGACAATATCGTGGGACAGTTTTCACACACGGCCAATCTGATTCCAAACTAAGCAGAGCTTGTGATATGGTAACCAAATAGCTAATATACTACATACTACTTTTAAATACATACTTATATAGATATTTACATCCAGACACAGGACAAACAGACATATTCATGCATACAAATGTTTGTCCTGAGTGGGATTCGAACCCACAACCCGCAGCTTGAGAGTCAGGGTCACTAACCACAAAGCCAACCGGGCTGTCAAAATAGAATATGAAACATTCAGATCTGGTTTGCAATTAAAAAACATAATGTATATAGAAAAACATAATAAAAAATAAATATGAAGATAATTAAATACCTTATTATATTTTTGATGATTATACTAATATAAATTCCTTCTTTGATATTAATATGATCTATACATGTGGAAACTAAACCTTGACCCTGAATAGCATAGGAGAATATTTTTTTTATGAAACTTTTATCACATAATATAATTAAGACACAAACAAATTAAACAGACAGTTCATGCATATATAAAAACATCCAGACACCCAACAAACAGACATTCATCCATACTAATGTTTGTCCTGGGTGGGACTCAACCCACAACCAGTGACTTAGGATCGCGGGCGGGCTTTTGAAAAGGTTAAAAACTTAAAATATATAACCAACTAACAATATGCAGAGCCAGTTCGTGCATATCATATGTGTTCGCGTTGCTGCTGACTGCCTCAGAGCATTGCACCGCGAGCCCGCTGGTGGCACGGAGCACCCTCGAGTCTAAGTAACCTTCACCTGAGAACATATTGCTTAACTTTTATTTTGTTATTTAAATGGTACTAACGATTGACACAGTTTACTCTAAATAAATAATGTAGATAGAAATAACCAAATAGCCGAACACTACACTATCTCTTTTTGATATTGATGTTATTGATAAACCCCTTAAATATAAAAAACAATTTATGTCAGAAATAACTGTGAATTTAGGTATTTAGGCCACATTATTTTTGACACAACTTTTTTTAGGCCATTTTGAATTGCCACCAAACTAATATAAAAAGTCAAGAAAGAAATGTTATTCATTAATTTTAAAAAATGGCAGCAAATCCTAACAATAGAATCTTTTACCTGGATGCCTCACTTTCTCCTCCACTTCTCCGTCAGCGAGCAGTGACTGTGCCTCCTGCACTGCAATAGAAGTCTTTTCCATCCTCTCCTCATTGTTGCTGATCTCTTCATCTGAAATATTTACGGATTTATTACACCAACAACATAGAAAAAACACACAACCTTATTTTGAAATACATTTTGGGTATTATATAGGTATATACCACAAGCTTGAGGGCTTTTTAATTTATTTATTCGGGCAGGAAATTGTACCAGTCCTTTATTTTATATTGATAGATATAATTTTCAAGTAAACAGTCTGATATAAATAAGAATATCATGTTGAGAGGACATTTCCTGTGCTAATATTGAATGAACCCAGATGGTTTGGAATTAGATTGGCCGTGTGTAAAAAATATCCCAACGTAATATTGTTAATTACATTACCCAAAGAAGACAAGTTTTCTAACAGTGCTCGATACCGCAACTTTCTGTCTTGACTCCCTAAACTAGTTCGCGATTTTTGAGACTCGTTATTTCTAGACATTCTTAACAAAATATATTAAAATTAGTACAGATTTGTGCAATTATTTTATTTCTTTTACTGTTTATTCGTAAAAAAAAAGGCGGCAGACCAGTAATTTTCTTTTATTTCAAATGTCATGTCAGTCATGGGGCTGCCACATTTATCTAAACGAATCATATGAATAAGACTATTTTGACCCCACCTCATTCGCACGCGAGTTTTTTTAACGGAGGTTAAAAAGCGTTCAAATACAACAAATGTATTTCCAAGTATATGTTCACAGGACAGAGTTTTTAAAACGCGACGCTTTTTTATCGAGAGGTGTTGCATTTTCAACTTTGGGCGTTGGAAATAAAGCATATTATGGTACTTGGAAATGCATTTGTTGTGTTAGAACGCTTTTTTAACGTCCGTTAAAAAAACTCTCGTGCGAATGAGGGCTTATTTGTGTGCAACTGTCTGGGACATTTTTCACACACGGCCAATCTGTTTCCAAAATAAGCTTCAAGGTGAGCTTGTGCTTTGATATCTGATATACTACATATAATACTTTTAAATACATCCTTATTATAGATATTCACATACAGAAAAAACAGACATATTCATGCATACAAATGTTTGTCCTGCGGGGCTATTGGCTATCTTTTTCAATGTCAGTGACCAACTGGGTTTGGTTGTACACCGAACATTGATGACAACCGAGAATATCATAACATTGGTATTACGTATCAAATCGAGTGGATATCAAGTGGCGGTGTCTAACGGTGCCTATCGGGACGGCTCTCGACACCTCTATTTTTTATCGACTATTATGCGGCTAGATTAAGTGTGCCTTCTTATCGTAACAAAATGCTAGTTTCCAAAGCTCACTTTATTTTATCCGGTTTATACCAACATTACATGTAATTTTGGCGGCATACTCATTTTCGTTTCAAAACTTTCAAACTCGAGGAAGATATTGTGCTATGTTGAGTGTAAAGTTGGTGATAATAAATGCTTAATACTAAGTAAAACTACAAAAATAATTATTTCGTTGATGTTTTTATTATATATAATAGAGAACCGTACTGAAGTTGTTGTTTGAGCTCGGTGGTCGGCCACCGAGCTCAAACAACAACTTCAGTACGGTTCAACTAAAACTCCAATGACGCAAAGTTAACATCTTAGTAAATTTACTCTGCCTACCTAAATAAATTAATACCCATAAATTTATCATTACCTAGTTCTCACTTTATTCATATAAGTCGCTTTCTCGAGCAAATATTGTTCCATTATTCCCTTTTGTATAGCAACTTTTTCTTTTCATTGTTATTTTATATTTTATGTTGTACTATTTAACTCACTCATACAAATATAACCTTATCACTCTGCACTTACTTAATGAGACACTTGCTTTGTGGCTCAAGTGGGTGAGCTTTGGGTGACACAAAAAACTTAAAACAATTTTTAATCTATGTGTCAGTACAAGTACTCAAAAGGTACATATTTTTTGTAAAGCAAACCCTTTTTTTTAAGAAGGTTTAATTATGTGATAATTAATAATTTATTATTATTTTGTTATGTACGATAGAATTTAAAGCCAAAGTTAAAGCAAAAGCTGCGGGTGGAGGGTATGTCTGGTGTACTAATTGATGTTAGTTCCACATTTGTATATTTATATTTTGAATTTAGATTATAGATAAGGGCTACCTCATCCTTCATACCAGCAATTCAGTATTCATTCATGCATGAAAGCTTAATAAAATGACTAAACCTTATTTTCTAAAATAATTGTTTATTAACAATTAATATAATTATAATGTAAACATATCAATACATAACTTTACTTAAGATTTATGATTCCTTTATTAAAGATTAAATATTATTTAACAACACAGGCATTCACTATTTCTCCAGCAGTAACTGGGTCATAATGAACACTCTATGTGCCAACAAACACCGCCAACAAGCTTTTAATACACCAATGCACCACTCCACAGTATTTCTGACACAACAATGAAGATCCGTATAAAACTCTTCTCGAGATCCAGAGACAGCACCTAACATGGGTGTAATCATCCAAGGCCTTTGAGCATAACCAGAGTCACCTGAAAATAAATTGATATGATTTTTATTTATGATATGTAGAAAGGTAGGTGTCAATGTAAAAAATGTAGGAAATATACACATTTAATAAACTGGAAATCATATTATGTTTTGGATTTACTATTACTTAGCCAAAGTACATACCATGAAGCCAACAGCACTCTCTATTCTGTAGTCTTTCTAACAGAGGTTCAATTGAGCATTGATTCCATACATAGGAATCATGTGAGGCACCTCCAAATGATGCATCAATAAATAATATATTTAGGTTCACATCACAAATCTGAAATCAAATTAATTAACACCTTATAAAATTATTGTGTATAAGTGTATAAAATACATTGGTGAAATAGGTACATTGATACAATTGTACTCGTAATTATTTGTATTAGTAATTCTGTAAAGTTGTTTAATTGAAAGTGGTCAATAGCACTATTGCCTAAAAAAATTATTTTGATAGAATTAGGTATTACTTACGTACATTTAATGAGTGATAATTATCAGGCGTATCAATATTTTAATAATAAATAAAGTAATAATGTTTTATTTTAAATAACATAAGCAAATAGATCAAAGTCAGTATGTATTACTGAAATTCCTATGGATAAGAGTAGCTATAACCTACAAATTTTACAGTGATTATCACTTGCGATCTATAAAACACTGCTCTTTAGTAGTTCCTTTCACCAAATTGAGTGATCATCACTTTGTCAATTATTTGATATACACTATGCGTACGCAATCGCAATATTTCAACTATCGATACGAAAACACTTGTCAAAATGTTTACGGTGCCTATCAGCAGGGCTATTGCGTATCTCAACTGACAGCTCATAGTGATGATCATTTTGTATGGTGCTCAACTATGAACTGTCAGAACGCCATTTTCGTATTGCCTAACGTCAGTTAACAACGCGGATGACGTCATGAGAACCGAGTCTTGTTGATAGTCACTTGATAGGCACCGTAAACATTTTGACAAGTGTTTTCGTATCGATAGTTGAAATATTGCGATTGCGTACGCATAGTGTATATCAAATAATTGACAAAGTGATGATCACTCAATTTGGTGAAAGGAACTACTAAAGAGCAGTGTTTTATAGATCGCAAGTGATAATCACTGTAAAATTTGTAGGTTATAGCTACTCTTATCCATAGGAATTTCAGTAATACATACTGACTTTGATCTATTTGCTTATGTTATTTAAAAATAAAACATTATTACTTTATTTATTATTAAAATATTGATACGCCTGATAATTATCACTCATTAAATGTACGTAAGTAATACCTAATTCTATCAAAATAATTTTTTTAGGCAATAGTGCTATTGACCACTTTCAATTAAACAACTTTACAGAATTACTAATACAAATAATTACGAGTACAATTGTATCAATGTACCTATTTCACCAATGTATTTTATACACTTATACACAATAATTTTATAAGGTGTTAATTAATTTGATTTCAGATTTGTGATGTGAACCTAAATATATTATTTATTGATGCATCATTTGGAGGTGCCTCACATGATTCCTATGTATGGAATCAATGCTCAATTGAACCTCTGTTAGAAAGACTACAGAATAGAGAGTGCTGTTGGCTTCATGGTATGTACTTTGGCTAAGTAATAGTAAATCCAAAACATAATATGATTTCCAGTTTATTAAATGTGTATATTTCCTACATTTTTTACATTGACACCTACCTTTCTACATATCATAAATAAAAATCATATCAATTTATTTTCAGGTGACTCTGGTTATGCTCAAAGGCCTTGGATGATTACACCCATGTTAGGTGCTGTCTCTGGATCTCGAGAAGAGTTTTATACGGATCTTCATTGTTGTGTCAGAAATACTGTGGAGTGGTGCATTGGTGTATTAAAAGCTTGTTGGCGGTGTTTGTTGGCACATAGAGTGCTCATTATGACCCAGTTACTGCTGGAGAAATAGTGAATGCCTGTGTTGTTAAATAATATTTAATCTTTAATAAAGGAATCATAAATCTTAAGTAAAGTTATGTATTGATATGTTTACATTATAATTATATTAATTGTTAATAAACAATTATTTTAGAAAATAAGGTTTAGTCATTTTATTAAGCTTTCATGCATGAATGAATACTGAATTGCTGGTATGAAGGATGAGGTAGCCCTTATCTATAATCTAAATTCAAAATATAAATATACAAATGTGGAACTAACATCAATTAGTACACCAGACATACCCTCCACCCGCAGCTTTTGCTTTAACTTTGGCTTTAAATTCTATCGTACATAACAAAATAATAATAAATTATTAATTATCACATAATTAAACCTTCTTAAAAAAAAGGGTTTGCTTTACAAAAAATATGTACCTTTTGAGTACTTGTACTGACACATAGATTAAAAATTGTTTTAAGTTTTTTGTGTCACCCAAAGCTCACCCACTTGAGCCACAAAGCAAGTGTCTCATTAAGTAAGTGCAGAGTGATAAGGTTATATTTGTATGAGTGAGTTAAATAGTACAACATAAAATAACAATGAAAAGAAAAAGTTGCTATGCAAAAGGGAATAATGGAACAATATTTGCTCGAGAAAGCGACTTATATGAATAAAGTAAGAACTAGGTAATGATTAATTTATGGGTATTAATTTATTTAGGTAGGCAGAGTAAATTTACTAAGATGTGAACTTTGCGTCATTGGAGTTTTAGTTGATCCCTCGGCCACCGAGCTCAAACAACAACTTCAGTACGGTTCTCTATTATATATAATAAAAACATCAACGAAATAATTATTTTTGTAGTTTTACTTAGTATTAAGCATTTATTATCACCAACTTTACACTCAACATAGCACAATATCTTCCTCGAGTTTGAAAGTTTTGAAACGAAAATGAGTATGCCGCCAAAATTACATGTAATGTTGGTATAAACCGGATAAAATAAAGTGAGCTTTGGAAACTAGCATTTTGTTACGATAAGAAGGCACACTTAATCTAGCCGCATAATAGTCGATAAAAAATAGAGGTGTCGAGAGCCGTCCCGATAGGCACCGTTAGACACCGCCACTTGATATCCACTCGATTTGATACGTAATACCAATGTTATGATATTCTCGGTTGTCATCAATGTTCGGTGTACAACCAAACCCAGTTGGTCACTGACATTGAAAAAGATAGCCAATAGCCCCGCAGGTGACTATCAACAAGACTCGGTTCTCATGACGTCATCCGCGTTGTTAACTGACGTTAGGCAATACGAAAATGGCGTTCTGACAGTTCATAGTTGAGCACCATACAAAATGATCATCACTATGAGCTGTCAGTTGAGATACGCAATAGCCCTGGCAGGCAACTATGAACTGTCAGAACGCCATTTTCGTATTGCATTGCCTAACGTCAGTTAACAACGCGGATGACGTCATGAGAACCGAGTCTTGTTGATAGTCACTTGATAGGCACCGTAAACATTTTGACAAGTGTTTTCGTATCGATAGTTGAAATATTGCGATTGCGTACGCATAGTGTATATCAAATAATTGACAAAGTGATGATCACTCAATTTGGTGAAAGGAACTACTAAAGAGCAGTGTTTTATAGATCGCAAGTGATAATCACTGTAAAATTCGTAGGTTATAGCTACTCTTATCCATAGGAATTTCAGTAATACATACTGACTTTGATCTATTTGCTTATGTTATTTAAAAATAAAACATTATTACTTTATTTATTATTAAAATATTGATACGCCTGATAATTATCACTCATTAAATGTACGTAAGTAATACCTAATTCTATCAAAATAATTTTTTTAGGCAATAGTGCTATTGACCACTTTCAATTAAACAACTTTACAGAATTACTAATACAAATAATTACGAGTACAATTGTATCAATGTACCTATTTCACCAATGTATTTTATACACTTATACACAATAATTTTATAAGGTGTTAATTAATTTGATTTCAGATTTGTGATGTGAACCTAAATATATTATTTATTGATGCATCATTTGGAGGTGCCTCACATGATTCCTATGTATGGAATCAATGCTCAATTGAACCTCTGTTAGAAAGACTACAGAATAGAGAGTGCTGTTGGCTTCATGGTATGTACTTTGGCTAAGTAATAGTAAATCCAAAACATAATATGATTTCCAGTTTATTAAATGTGTATATTTCCTACATTTTTTACATTGACACCTACCTTTCTACATATCATAAATAAAAATCATATCAATTTATTTTCAGGTGACTCTGGTTATGCTCAAAGGCCTTGGATGATTACACCCATGTTAGGTGCTGTCTCTGGATCTCGAGAAGAGTTTTATACGGATCTTCATTGTTGTGTCAGAAATACTGTGGAGTGGTGCATTGGTGTATTAAAAGCTTGTTGGCGGTGTTTGTTGGCACATAGAGTGCTCATTATGACCCAGTTACTGCTGGAGAAATAGTGAATGCCTGTGTTGTTAAATAATATTTAATCTTTAATAAAGGAATCATAAATCTTAAGTAAAGTTATGTATTGATATGTTTACATTATAATTATATTAATTGTTAATAAACAATTATTTTAGAAAATAAGGTTTAGTCATTTTATTAAGCTTTCATGCATGAATGAATACTGAATTGGTGGTATGAAGGATGAGGTAGCCCTTATCTATAATCTAAATTCAAAATATAAATATACAAATGTGGAACTAACATCAATTAGTACACCAGACATACCCTCCACCCGCAGCTTTTGCTTTAACTTTGGCTTTAAATTCTATCGTACATAACAAAATAATAATAAATTATTAATTATCACATAATTAAACCTTCTTAAAAAAAAGGGTTTGCTTTACAAAAAATATGTACCTTTTGAGTACTTGTACTGACACATAGATTAAAAATTGTTTTAAGTTTTTTGTGTCACCCAAAGCTCACCCACTTGAGCCACAAAGCAAGTGTCTCATTAAGTAAGTGCAGAGTGATAAGGTTTTATATGTATGAGTGAGTTAAATAGTACAACATAAAATATAAAAATAAAACTACGTTAAAAAAAACCGACTTCCAAAAATACTAAAAAGCAAAAAATAACTAACGCAATTTATAACACTTTCCTCTACTTACCTACTGACTACTTATTCTCTCCGCTTACTGCTTGGTTTGAAGTTGGTGCCAAGCCACAGCATAATTAGTAAACAATATACAAAAGATCTTTGTTAAGATTCTCCATGTTTTAATAAGGTCAACAAAAACTTTGGCACCGTTTGCATTTAAATTTCTAAATTTTAGAAATAAACGGTCCTTTACAGGACCACTATAGTTGTAGAATGTAAATTACATATATCTCATCGTCGTTTTCATTTGTTTCTTATTGTCATTTATCGTCATTTCTGATTTATTTACGTAGGTTAGTACTTAGTAGGTTATCGTGTAGAAATTTATTTGTTACACCATTTTTTTTCTTTAAGTAATTTTTTTATTCATATATGGCTTGGCACCGACTTCAAACCATGCAGCAAGCGGAAAGAATAAGTAGTCAGTAGGTAAGTAGAGGAAAGTGTTATAAATTGCGTTAGTTATTTTTTGCTTTTTAGTATTTTTGGAAGTCGGTTTTTTTTAACGTAGTTTTATTTTTATTTTTTGCTTTTTAGTGATTTAAGTATGGGTAGGCTTATTATTTATTTAACAATCACAGAACACTATTAAACCTAAACGTTAATGAGATTAACCTTCAAGGTCAACCTAATAGCCTCAAGGAATACTATTCTCTATCCATATGCACGTATAATTTTGAAAGAATTTTCTCTGAACTCCTATCCTTTGAGGAGTTGTACCTTCCATCATCAGCTCATCCATAGGAAATCATCATCAAACGCAAATAATTGAACAAACTGTATGGTATTGACTGAAACGTAACAGTTATATGCTTATAATTTGAGTGTTCTTCACGATTTCCTTGGGATCCCATCATCATATGCTGACTAGATGACCAGGGTACCAACTTGAATATGTACCCTAACGAACAAAAAAAGAATTACGCAAATCGGATTAGAAATGTTAAAGTTATCGACATACTAATATACAAAGTATCGTCAAAATGACATCGTCGAAATAACAATAATGCTTATAAAATAAAAACTACTAAACCAAACTAAAAGAAATTTTTATGGGACCATTTGGCAGCTATTTCGCGTCGAACAAAAAAAGAATCACGCGAATCGGTCCATTAACCGCGACGTAATCGATGTACATACATAGAAAAAAAAAAAAAAAAAAAAAAAAAAAAACATACCGGCCGAATTGAGAACCTCCTCCTTCGTTTTGGGAAGTCGGTTAAAAATAACAATGAAAAGAAAAAGTTGCTATACAAAAGGGAATAATGGAACAATATTTGCTCGAGAAAGCGACTTATATGAATAAAGTGAGAACTAGGTAATGATTAATTTATGGGTATTAATTTATTTAGGTAGGCAGAGTAAATTTACTAAGATGTGAACTTTGCGTCATTGGAGTTTTAGTTGATCCCTCGGCCACCGAGCTCAAACAACAACTTCAGTACGGTTCTCTATTATATATAATAAAAACATCAACGAAATAATTATTTTTGTAGTTTTACTTAGTATTAAGCATTTATTATCACCAACTTTACACTCAACATAGCACAATATCTTCCTCGAGTTTGAAAGTTTTGAAACGAAAATGAGTATGCCGCCAAAATTACATGTAATGTTGGTATAAACCGGATAAAATAAAGTGAGCTTTGGAAACTAGCATTTTGTTACGATAAGAAGGCACACTTAATCTAGCCGCATAATAGTCGATAAAAAATAGAGGTGTCGAGAGCCGTCCCGATAGGCACCGTTAGACACCGCCACTTGATATCCACTCGATTTGATACGTAATACCAATGTTATGATATTCTCGGTTGTCATCAATGTTCGGTGTACAACCAAACCCAGTTGGTCACTGACATTGAAAAAGATAGCCAATAGCCCCGCTGGGACTCCTGGGTGGGTAGGATTCGAACCCGCGGCTTGAAAGTCAGGGTCACTAACCACAAAGCCAACCGGGCTGTCATGTCTGTTGTCTTGTATTTTTGCTTCTATTTATATTTGTAGCACATTACCACAATTTTTAAATTAATTTATTTTCACGGTAGAATTTATATAACCATAACGTAAAAACAACTTCATTTAACATTCATGAATGATGATAATAAGGTTGATCTGTTTTTTAACAACATATGTAAAAAATTTTTTAGGTTAGTGTGGTCCCAGGTTGATAAATTAGTAGTAGAAAAATATATATACATAATTTAATAAGTATAATTTGAAGGGATGTGTGCTAGAGCTGCCATGTATGAAAAGCTCAAATTAGTATATATTTTTTGGGAAAGATGACTTAATGAAATTTACTTATATAATTTTTCTTAGGTTAAAGGTTAGCATACATAGTTTTGGTAAATAAATCCACTTAAAAGTAAAAATCTATTTGATTTGATATGGTATCCCTAATCCAATCGTGTTTAAAAAACGAGAGTGCGGCTGTAATGTAAAGACGAAAACCCAGAATTAGATGGATTATCTTCTTTTATATTGTATATACAAATAATTAGAATTTTTATATTATAAATTGTACAAAAAATATTTAAATAATTGTTGAAAAAATAAAAATAATTACCGTTGTGTGAATATTTGCGTGTGACATTGTGTGAGAGGTTATATTTGTAGTTTATAAAGAAATTCTACGTAAATGGATTCTGCTCCTGCCCAGGAGGTGACAGAACTGCTGAAACAATGGGAGGAACAGCACACGACACCTACGTACGACCCAATACCTACCCTGACAAGGTATTGTTATGATATTCAAACTGCCAAGGGAAACGTCAGTCTTAAAACACATCGAAAATAAAGTTTGTCCCCTACGCTCCAGACATGTGCCTGTGTATTAAAACTGTAATAAAATATTTTAGAGCTGTCCGTAAACTTTTATACTACTTGTAATGGTGTTTGAATTAGTTGTTATAATATTTAGATGTTATATTAAAGTTTTATAAAAACAAAGTTTTTTAGTAATCTAAATTTCTTTCATATATAAAAATAAACAAAGGGAATATGATGATTTTTAACTTTGTATCTGGTATCAAAATTTTACTCCCAAGAGACACTATATATTCTCCTCATGAATAAGCAGTACTTGGTTCTTCATTTAATTTTGAACCTATATGCACTACTTCCCACTACTAGTGGTATAGTAATAGCTCTAAACTTATCATTTATTCAAAGCTATTTATTTAGTTATCACCTTAATATGCCACTTATGAAAGTCTTAGTTGCTGAAGCAGTTTGAAAGTCAGCCTAAATGATATAGCTGAATTATAAAGTATGTAACTGTGTTACAGATTTAATAATTCTAAGTAAATTTAAGATATAAACACTGGGAGTGGGGCTCATGCTATTAATGAATGAAATAAAATATATTTTTAACTAGCCCTTTACAATACTTCTGAATTGTTGACTCAAATAGTCTCTAAGGAAGTTTCCTTTAGCTGAGAGGCTGTTCTCGATAAATAAAACTTAGTAAAAACAAAGAAATATAAACTAATAGTACAATGGAATGGATTTATTTAGACTTGCATTTAACCATCTTATGTTACATTTATTTTTACCTACTGAGATGGACCTGCCTGTATCAAAATGTAATTTAAAAAAAGGTGGAGCTATTATAAGGTTTGCAAATTAAAGTATCAATATGCTTTTTGGCATGAGTTGTGCAAAATAGACATACTGTATTTTCATAACACTGACATCATCCAAGGCATGTCTCAACCTGTTTCATAAATTTCACAATAATTTTAAAATGGAAGTTAAATAATCTATCTATATATATAAAAATGAATTGCTGTTCGTTAGTCTCACAAAAACTCGAGAACGGATGGACTGATTTGGCTATGTTTGGTCTTGAATTATTTGTGTAAGTACAGGGAAGGTTTAAAGCATTCAGCTTTTTTATTAATTGATGCTGAGGCAGTACAAAGTTTGCCGGGTCAACTAGTGTTAAATAAATCTGGTAATAAACAAAATCCTTAACAAATTTATCTACAGTAGGGCCTGGTTAATCTCAACTGCTAATTATTTGGTGATTTTGGTGTTTGCAGGGGAGTAGTGGGAGTTTTAAATACTGCTTTAAAATAGGCTGAAGATAACTTGTTAGATAACCATGTGTCATGTCCCTGGATTTCATTTCGACCTTTCCGTAGAATAAAGTCTTATGTGACTTTGACACCCAAACCAATTTTATTGTATGTTTATGTCTACATTTAGTTACCTATATATAATAAACTGATATAATGTTTTAATATGTTGGTAAAAGTATGAATTATATAAACTGATAAATGAAAAAGTTTGGGTAAAAATGGTAAAATATATGCAAATCAAACTTCAAATCACTCTTCTGTAAAGTAGGGATGCGGCAGATAGAACATTGTTCTACGGATAAGTTGATTTGGTCATCAGCTCTCATATCATCTTTTACGCATCTTTTATCAAATACTTGCATTTGTAAATTAAACCATAGTTTTATTACATTTCAGGATAGCAGAGATAATAGAGGCAGAGACAGAGAATTTTATGAAGAAAGATCCAGACCCATTTGATGAGAGGCACCCCTCCCGAACGGACCCTGAGTGCGCCCTCGGACATGCACTCAAAGTTATGTTTAAGAAGGACAATTTTATGACTAAGGTGAATTTAAACTTATATTTTAGCTAATGAAATCTGAATAGTCCATTTTGATATACATGTGTATAAAGAGAGACATATCCAACAGCTTCTTTATTTATTTTCGAACATTGTGGATAAAAATTCTATTGACTATTTATTATATTAAGGGCCCATATGGGGTATTTAAGAATTTCCTTCCCTATATTGTTGCTACCAATATCTTTCACTCCTGCATATATATTTTACATCACACCATCTAAGGGATTGCAAGCATTTTTAAATACAATAGTAAAATCAAAAAATCCATTCACAAAAATCCAGACAATAATATTTGACAGGCTGCTTTGGGGTTAGTGTCCCTGACTTTCAAACGGGTGGTTGTGGGTTTGAATCCCACCCACACATTTGTATGCAGGAATAAGTCTGTTTGTTCTGTGTCTAAATAACTATATTAGTAAGTATATATAGTAGATCAGCTATCTGGTTACCATAACACAAGCTTCGCTTAACTCGAAATCAGAGTAGCCACTAGAAATATCACAGGATATTTATTATATTTATTTAAATGTTTCCAGTTAGTAAACGACTATGTGCGCGACACGTTTTACTCACGGCAGAACATCACTGGACGGGATGTGAACAAACTTAATGTGGCTGCGTGCCGGCTCACGCTAGACCTTATGCCTGGCTTGGAGATGAGTGTGGTGTTTCAGGTATGTTTTATATAGGTTTGATGATTAGTTACCTTCTTATGTAAAGTTTTCGCGACATTTTCTATGTTCCTGATATATATGTTAGACAATTTTAAAATATTAATAGGCAGAATACCAATAATAATATTAAAAGAACAATTTAAAAATACATATTAAACAATAATCGACAGCCCGGTTGGCTTTGTGGTTAGTGACCCTGACTCTCAAGCCGCGGGTCGTGGGTTCGAATCCCACCCAGGACAAACATTTGTATGCATGAATATGTCTGTTTGTCCTGTGCCTGGATGTAACTATCTATATCTATATAAGTATGTATTTAAAAGTAGTATATCAGCTATCTGGTTACCATATCACAAGCTCTGCTTAGTTTGGAATCAGATTGGCTGTGTGTTAAAAAAAAAAAATAAAAAAAATACAATATCAATGTCTTTCTCGCAAAAGCTACTAATATTTCAAATGCGAAAGTTTGTGAGTATGGATGGATGGATATTTGTTACTCTTTCACGCAAAAACTGCCGTACGGATTTGGATGAAATTTGGAACACAGTTAGTTTATAATCTACACATCTTTACATAGGCTTTTTTTATCCTGGAAAAACTGAAAGAACGCGAGGAGACACTAGACTTTTATATAAAATTCTCGTATCACAATGTTAGTTACCATACTCCTCCGAAACGGCTTGCACAATTTTTATGAATTTATTTTATACATATTCAGTAGGTCTGAGAATCGGCTACTATCTATTTTTCATACCCCTAAAGTGATCGCGGGAACGGGAACTATGGCGGCAGCTAGTATATCTAATATATAAAATTCTCGTGTCGCGGTGCTTGTGATTAAACTCCTCCGATACGGCTTTACCGATTCTCATGAAATTTTGTGTGCATATTGGGTAGGTCTGAGAATCGGCTACTAGATACCCCCATGATCACGACAACGGGAACTAGGACGGCAGCTAGTATATATATGTGTATGAGCAGGACAACGACAACCTGATCCACCGGCTGCTGAACTGGGCGACCAACTCGCCGGAGCCGCTGCAGTGCTACGCGACCGGCCTGCTCGCCGCCGCCATGGAGGTGCAGGAGATCGCCACTAACTTTAGGTACCTACCTACATTGATATATAGATAGATAGATACAGCCCGGTTGGCTTTGTGGTTAATGTCCCTGACTGTCAAGCCGCGGGTCGTGGGTTCGAATCCCACCCAGGACAAACATTTGTATGCATGAATATGTTTGTTTGTCCTGTGTCGGGATGTAAATATCTATATAAGTATGTATTTAAAAGTAGTATATGTAGTATATCTTAGCTTAATTTGGAATCAGATTGGCCATGTGTGAAAAATGTCCCAGGATAGGTCAAATTCGAGTTTTGTCATGTCCGTCCGTCCGACCGCGGGTTAGCTGCGTGGCATATCGTTAGCTTATTAAAAAATAGTAAAGGTGTATTAAGTTTTGAAGCTGGTCAAGCCCAAGGGTCAGTCCTGACATTTATTTATAGCAAAAAAAATTATAATTTGTTCTTAAAACTAAGGATGATATATTGAAGCCTAAGGTCGGATTTGGCAAGTTCGTATATATGAATTACGTATTATTAAGTACCTACATAACACTAATGGTCGATGGAACTAACCTGTCTGTATCTACGTCAGTTAGAGCACGTATTTGTCTGAAGATCACAACAAAATAGATAGATACAGTGGCGTAGCGTACTTTGATGAGGCCCTGTATAAAAAAATCGTTGGAGGGGAAGTAAGGGGAAGGGTGAAGTTTCTCACACGTATAATTGATACGGCGGTAGCTACGCCCCTAAATAGACTGATCGGTAATATATGTTTATTATTGTTTCAGGGACTTCAACGCAATGCTAGTACCATTAATGCTAAGGAGGCTACACATATTGAGGAATAAGAATGTAGAAGAAAAAGTAAGTTATATTCACTAACACTCAAACTAACTATCCTTCTGATCATACTAATATTATAAACGCGAATGTTTGTATGTATGTTTATTCCTTTTTCGGGAGTGCAAAAACTACTGAATGGATATGGATAAAATTTGAAACAGATAGATTATAACGCCGATTAACATTAAGAAAATTTGGAACGGGATTTGGTTTTGGGAATGCTGGTGATACCACAAGAACCCACTAGTTAAGTAATAAAACAAAAATACACTATCCGCCATCTTGTTTCAGACAGACATTTTTAAATTAATGTTTTTTTTTAATTGTACTTTATTGTCAACAGCAAACGAATCAAAATGCAGTGACGCCGCCAAATCAAACACGACACTTCGCGCGCTTTGATAAGAAAAGAAACAATGATATTAAATGCAACGGGCCCACACCAGAGAAGAGAGGTAATCTATTAGCTATTGGCCGGTT
This sequence comes from Thyatira batis, assembly GCA_905147785.2. Taxonomy (NCBI): domain Eukaryota; kingdom Metazoa; phylum Arthropoda; class Insecta; order Lepidoptera; family Drepanidae; genus Thyatira; species Thyatira batis. Next base: position 948,857 of record LR990514.1, read on the forward strand.
TCACTCGATATTCTAGAGGATCGATTAATATTGTCGGATTAATTACGCAGATCTAAAAAAAAAAAATTCGAACCCCTGGAATCGAAAATATGAAAGTACAGTATTCCCAAATTAATAATGCACATGCAGATCTATCGCTATCCTCTTCCGACGATAGCGATAGATCTGCATGTGCATTATTCCGAGTGTCGGAAGAGGATCTTTTTTATGATTTTTGCATATCTTATGTTTAATAAAAGTGTAAAAGTAAGAGATCAAAAAAATTTACAAGAGCAAATCTAACAAAATCAATGATAGTTTCATGAATTGTGAGCATTGATATATACAAAATTAATATTATATCAAAGGCAACAAAACTGTTGACCAGTGTTATTTTTGAATATAAAATACAAATAAATAACTGGAGATTTTTTACCTGTCCAATCTGATTCGAAATTAAGCAGAGCTTGTACTGCAATTACCAGATACTGAGTGTTTCTCTGACAAAAATATTGTTATATAATTATTTGTGTCCACAGAACGGGAGAAAGACGACGGCGGAGGGGGCGACATGCTTGTGGAAGAGACTCCGCCCCAAGCTAGCAAGGACCCCGAGACACCTGTTAAAAATTATAATTGTAAGTTTTTGCAATAAATAAATATATGACATTTAATGAATATAAATAAATATTTTGGGACATTTTTCCCGCATGCCCAATCTGATTCTAAATAAAGCAGAGATTGTGTTTTGATAACCAGATAGCTGATATAGTTCTTTTAAATACATACTTATATAGAAATGTACATCCAGACACAGAACAGACATATTCATGCATACAAATTTTTGTACTGAAACAGTCGACTGAAAAGTCATGACCACATTTTTTTTTTTATTCGAACCAGTACATTCAAAATCTATTCAGTACAAACAAAAAATCTAGTCTTTCTTCTTTATAATATTAGTATAGATTAAATTCATATATTCCAGCCAAAGTTCAAGCAAGGAAACTGGCTAGGCTACGCAAAGTGTAATATTACACAAACCACTTTTGACCCTTCTATAAATTTGAATCGACTTATACAAGAATACTCTCAAGATGAATGTCTATAATCTTATTCCATCAGCGGCTAGTGCGGTGTCGTCCCCCGAGCACTGGGGCATGATGTCCCCCCCACCGAGACCCCCGCCCCCGGCAACCCCGGCAACCCCCACAACCCCTGCAACCCCGGCGACCCCAGCGACCCCCGCCCTCACCGTACTGCACCATGAGACCTCGTCAAACTCAAGTTGGGCCGAAATGGAGACTTATGTTATAGGTATGTAAGTCTAAGTATAAATATTCGAACTAGAAAAATCAGTAACTATCGAAAAAAAAACTTAAAAGTAGTAAAAAAGGTCTTCAGCAACAGCTGAGGGATCAAGATTCGAGCCGGGACATAAAGCGCTCGGACAAAACGCAAAAAATATAAAAATAATATAAATATACTAGCGGTTTTATCCGCGTGCCTGAGGTTCCTTCAATTTTCCGCGCGATAAAAAATAGCCTATATGTTAAGTCAGGCTATAAACTATCTCTTACGCGTGTCCATTGGCCCCGCCCATCGAGCATGTAACCAATAGAGTAGAACTGTTAACAGTTTTGTTAGAAAACAAAATACGCCAAAACGCTGCGCCGGCCCCTGTGTTCTGATTGGCCGACTCAAGGTCAAGTGTTGCACTAGACGTACACACAGGTCTCTTATTGGTCGGGTACTGTTTTAGTTCGAGCGTGGTTTGTTAGTTATACCGGTTATACGTGACAAATCATTGATGCGTTGCTAAACAAATGGCTCACTATTGCTACTCTATTGGTTACATGCTCGATGGCCCCGCCACACGGCGCCGAGGCGTCATTGGAACCCCAGGGGTTTAGTGGGTAGGCACCGGCACCTTCTGTGCCGGTGAGTCTCCACATAACCCGGCGGCTGCCCCCGGAGCTGCCGGGTATCCTATGAGGATTCCCCTGGGTCATCAAAAAAAAAAGGCTATAAACTATCTATGTTCCAAATTTCATCCAAATCTGTGCTGTAGTTTTTGCATGAAAGAGTAACAAATCCATCCATCGATCCATCCATACTCACAAATTTTCGCATTAATATTAGTAGGACACTTCTTCAACAATTCTTTGTTTCATTCATCTATATATCTATCTCTTTCAGGCAATATACAGATCCATCCACCGACGGACGCAACGAAACAGATGCTGATATTGAGGTATCTGACGCCCATGGGAGAGTACCAGGAGGTAACTGTTTGTATAACATTATTTTTTATACCACAAAGGTCTCACCTGATGACAAGCGGTTACCGTAGCCTATGGACGCTTGCAACACCAGGGGCGTCACACACGCGTTGGTGACCCTATAAAAATCTCTTAATCCTTTCTTGTGAAACCCTATGCTTGAATATTAATAAAATAAAAGTAATACATTAAAATAAATATCCTGGGACATTTTTTTTCACACACTGCCAATCTGATTCCAAACTAAGCAGAGCTTGTAATTTGGTAACCAGATAGCTGATATACTACATATAATACTTTTAAATACTTATAAATATATTTACATCCAGACACAGATCAAACGGACATATTAAAGCATACAAATGTTTGTCCTGTATGGGATTCGAACAAACGACCAGAGGCTTGAAAGTCAGTATCGCTAACCACAAAGCCATCCCGTTTGTCATTTTTATATATATAGATGTAATTGTTGTTTTCCAGTTCCTCTCGCACGTGTTCGAACAGAACGCCCTCGGTTTGATCCTGGGGTACCTGAACGTGCGCGAGTCCCGCGACTCTCGACTCGCGTTCGAGGCGCTCAAGTATTTAGCAGCGTTGCTCTGCCACAAGAAGTTCTCTATTGACTTTATCAACATGGGCGGTTTGCAGGTGTGTATTTAGTTTGGCAATGGACAGGTCATAAGATGAGATTGAAACGCGATTAGATCAGAGAAACTACCTAAAGATATTCAGGTTTTACCAGCACGTAAATTTAGCAAGTGGTGAAGAAAGCTTTATATCAAAAGGGATTTCATAGTGGGATTACTTGTTAGAAAAATACCTTTGAAGAAATGCTTGCTACAAGCTATTTCGATTTGTATGTTTATTGTACTGTTTATAAGTGCTACAAGCACTAGCGAACTAAAAGAGCTATTCGAATCCTAAATTAATCCTAATTAGGTACAGACAGACAAAGTTACTTTCGCATTTGTAATATTAGATTATAAATGAAATTTGGTACACAGATTGTCTAGAACCTGAGAAAGGACATAGGCTACTTTTTATCCCCGCAAATGGAAGATCTCTCGGGTACGCGGGTGAAACCGCGGGGAGTCACTAGTTATTTATATTTTGATTATAGTTCACGCGTGAATCGTCCCGTTATATAAATCAGATCTTAATGTTATGAATTAATTTTATTTCCAGAAATTTCTCGAAGTTCCTCGACCGTCCGTGGCCGCCACCGGAGTATCAATATGTCTATATTACCTCGCGTACTGCGAGGACGCGATGGAACGAGTCTGTTTATTGCCGAGGAAAACGCTCGCCGATTTAGTCAAGTGAGTTTGAACCTTATTTTTATTACATTAAGAGTGTTGTTACTTGTGAACAGCTGCTTTTGGAGGCTGTTTAAGTTTATTATTTTTTTTTGAATACACAATACAAATTACAATCAAAAGGTAAATAAACATAGTAGGTCTAATACATAGTCAATTACGGTGACCTCAGGAGGATATTTTAAATCTGAGTTCTGTGAATGGAATGACGATTATATGTCAAATTTTTAAATTAGGAAATCATGCTTTAATTGATACCTCACAACTTTAAAAATGTAATAAGTACCTTTGACATAGTATTTTGGGCTTTACTGCACACAGTGTGATAAATAATGCCATTTGAAATCTGATAAACATTTTTAGGCCGTACGTCGTCATTGTAGAAGCACGAGCCACACTTTGTGAATGCTTATTTTAATAGAAATAATATCATTTTATCCTTACTTTCTTCGGTCTTCCTCTACATTTACGACCATCCACCTGCACATTCATAATTTTCCTCGTAACATAATTTTCATCCCTCCGCATTATGACAGCCTAACAAATAACAATGTTTCAAGATAGTAAAATAATTTTAAATATTCAGATACGCGCTATGGTTGCTTGAGTGTTCCCACGACTCTGGCCGCTGTCACGCGACAATGTTCTTCGGGCTGTCTTTCCAGTTCCGCGTCATACTCGAGGAGTTTGATAATCAGGTAATTAGCAATTTTAATAATTTCAAATAGAATAGAATATACCAGGCATCTCGTGTTCTACGCACATCACGCTAAAACCTTCATTCCTCTTCTAGTTTTACGTACTTTTTAAAAATAGATTTTTTTTGGAAACAGAATGTTCAAAAAGTTTGCTTCGTAACGTCAAAATTATGTGCATGTTTAGCTTTCCATCATTTCACGAATATAATGCTAGATATTTTCATAACTAACAAAAATAGACTTTATCTTACACGAAATAAAGTTATCTTTCCATTATCATCAGTATTAAATGTTCATATATAGGATGGACTGAGGAAGCTGTACAACGTGATCTCCACGCTCCCGATCCTGGGTTCCGACGAGGAGGAGTATCGCGTGTCCGAAGACGAGACCTGCGCCGCCAGGCAGATTGTTAGACATGTGTGCGTTGCGCTACGAAGGTATATATACTTCTATTTTGCTTTTATATACCTGAAGAGAAAACAAGGAAACTATAGGTTTATTTGAAACTCATATTGTAGGGTATTAAAAATAGATAGTAGCCGATTCTCAGACCTAATAAATATGCATATAAAATTTCGTTTCAGAGGAGTATGGTACCTAACATTGTGACACGAGATTTTTATATATAAGATAACTAATATCTATCTATCTTCTTGATTGCAGGTACCTGGAAGCCCACTTAAGGCTGAGGGCGGCGCAAGTGGCGCGCCAACAAGGCGACAATGTCCCTGAACCGCCGCCGTACAAAGTAAGTCCACACTAATATTATAAAGAGAAAATAATTCATTTTTGTTTGCTTGTATTGAATAGGATCCGAAACTACTGAACTGATACAATGGAACGCTAGGGATTATTAAGGCTACGAGTGAATAGGTATAGTCTTCTGGGCAAGTATGCTCCATCTTAGGATTCGACAGCGTCCTGTATGGACGGGTCAGAGATCAAATTCAAGGCAATCATTGATAAAAAAAAAATCAAATAAAATACATTTGAAGCTAACAATAAAATAATGAAACGAAAAAAATCATCAACACTATTTTCTCTCTCTTTCTCTTTTGCTCATACACACTGACTAACCCATTAAACAACCCCACTATACAGGCATCCAAATTGTCCCCTGAAGATATCCAGGAGCAGATCAAAAAATACATTTAAAGCAAATAATAAAATAATTCACCAACACTCTATCTCATACACACTGACAATAACCCTGTTAAAATTTCCATTAAATTGTCGCTGACTTTAACCCCGTTAAACATTTCTATTCTATTAACAGGCATCGAAATCGTCCCCTGAAGAGATCCAGGAGCAGATCGAGTTGCTCCAGAGCGTGGCGTGGTCCCGCTGGCCGCCCGTGGACGAGCTGGTGGAGCTCGGCGGGATCGCGCTGCTGCTGCAGGTCGTCGGCTACGCGTACGAGTGGAATTTCAACGGCAGGTATTGTATTATGTACCTACGAGTACATCTGCACTAATGTTATAAAGGGGGAAAATGTGTTCTTGTGTGTGTGTGTGTCACCCGTGTACCCAGTAGATCTTAAATTTTTCCGGGATAAAAAGTAGCCTATGTGTGGCTCTAGACTATCTGTGTACCAAATTTCATTAAAATCCGTTCTCCAGTTTTAGTGTAAAAGCGAGACAGACAGAGTTACTTTCGCATTTAATATTAGTATGGATAGAATATAGCTAACAGATAGATAACCCAAAATAAGCAAACCACTAATATAGTTATATTACACAAAATAGTTAAGTGGACACGGCTTACTAAGCCCCAGTAGATACTGGCGTGACTTCTAAGTCGTAGTTTTGTATTTGTCGGCTGAACAAATCCGTTTTAAAATATCGGGTCTTGTTTTAGTTAGGTGTGGAATTTCTTTCTTGCCAATATCTAAGCAATAATAGTTATAAAGTTTTTATGTGCTTTCCTTTAATTTAAATGCATGCGAGGAAAGAAACTGTTATAGTTATAGAAATTCTATAGTGTGTATTTAGTTGGTAAGCCAATAAATAAATAAGTAAATAGTTTATAATATAATAATATGGGGTATTGTACAAAATTTACAGATCTGAAACAGTGCGGTCCGCTCTAGACGTAGTATCAGTTTGTTGCGTGGCGCCGCGCGTGCAGCTCCTGCTCACCGACAAGATAGACATGAGGGACGCTGACTTGACCACCGGAGTCAACATTGTACTTGGTAAGTGATCCATCCATCCATCCATCTATCCATCTATCCATCCATCTATCCATCCATCTATCATGCCTTTTGTTATATGTGAATGCAACAGAGAGAAGAAAATGCAATATGTTACATACTTTTTACTTCTTCTTGCAAGCCTATTAGCTTATTAGTTTTAGTTATAACTAACCAGGACTTGTACTGTCAAGTCCTGGTTAGTTATAACATGGCAAGGTAACAGCTTATATACTACTGTTAGGAGGCCGTGGTTTTATGACAAATATATATTATAATAAAATAATAAAATTGCCGGGGCGCCGATCTATCTATTTATATAGACAGCTTTTATTTAAATACTTTTTACATACTTACATTTCAACAGCACTTACATAATATTCCTTAGAAATATTTTTACGAGGGTACACCACAAATATAGTTGTTACCGCTCTGACAGCCGACGACGGACTGAGCGTTTCTCTGTGACGGAGCAGTATTTATACCCTCAGAAAGCAACATCAAGCGATGTTGCTAACCTCAAAATTAAATTAATAGTCAATGAGTTATTAATAAATTAAGTTAAATGTAAACTGAAGCTGACACTACTTTTAAATACATGCTTCATATATATAATTATTTTATTTAGGATACATTATACAAATTAAATTACACCCAAAAGTTAAACACCTTTAGAGCTGATAGATACCCAGACACAGACATTTTAATGCACACAATTATTTGTCATATAAGAGACTCGAACCTACGACCACCGGTTCGTCTTTATAATATGATGTTGATTTTCAGGCGCGGCGGACGGTGAGATAGTTCCCGAGCCTGAAGTACAAAAGGCGGCGCTCAACGTTCTAGTTAACTGCGTCTGCGCACCTGTACATAGAGTAAGTTTTCTATGTTTATTTTATATTATTACGCTGAGTGTTCGAATTACAATTTGCTGTTTACAAGTAGACACTTTTTCGACTAATCCCCCATAAAAGGGTCCTCCTTACTTCTACACTCCAGACCTATCATCCTCCATACCGATCATGATCAAATTCAATATAGCGCCCTCTAATGGTTTACAAAGATCGATTTTCTTCCTATAGTATATCCAAAATGATTGGTAAATCTATACTAATATTATAAAGAAAGGAAATATTAGATTACTGGACCGATCTGAATAATTATCTCACCTATAGAAAGCTACATTATCAGGGAGTAACATAGGCTATATTTCATTCGCGTATTCCTACGGGAACTACGCGGGTAAAACCGCGTGGCGCAATCTAGTATAAATATTCTAAGCCTTTTTAATTTGCAGTCTGGCACATCAACTACAAGATTCTCACTAACCGGTTCCAGTAGAAAGAAAACAGCTCTAAAATCATACGAAGACGTCATACAGAAAGTGTGGGAGAGCGTTAGGACTAACAACGGCATAATGGTAAGCAAATTTTTTTATAGGACAGCATTTGAAAGGCTTAAAAGTAGTCCATATATTATTTCAGAATATATCTAACTCTGTGCCAAATTTTAACACGATCCTTTCAGTCATTTAGGCCTGAGAATAACAAATGTACATCCATACATATATTTCATTGTGGGGCAATCACAATGCCCTACCTTAAAAAACCAAAAAACTACAACATCATCGCCCTACCAGTAACCAAAGCTCATCATCAGCTCATACACGTCTCCACCGAGGAGCTCGAGCCTCCCCTTACATCGAGTGGGTTTTTTGGGCCATAGTCCACCACGTGGGCCTAGTGCGGATTGGCGGACTTTACATGCCTTTTAATTGTGACATCTCGGGCATGCGGGTTTCCTCACGATGTTTTCCTTCACCGAAAGCCAGTGGTGTGAATCCGTACGTAAGTTTTTATAAAATCAGCGGCACGGGCCAGGGATTTGAACCCTCATGATCATGAGTCGGTGCGTTCCCAACTGAGCCACCACGGCTGGCTCAAATTCGACTTTAGCTACAGGCCTGCTATGTACATATTGGCAGGTGCTGCTGTCCCTGATGATGGTGAAGTCCCCGATCACGGACGCGGACCGTCTCCGCGGGCTCGCGTGCCGAGCGCTCGCCGGCCTCGCGCGCTGCGCCACCGTGCGACAGATCATATCCAAGTTGCCGCTCTTCACCACCTCGCAGATACAAGGTAGGTGGCGCCACGTGGAGGTCAATGCACCCTACGTAGTTATGATCATAGACTAATATATAATACTGGAGATAGACTGGCAACTCTCGTTTTCGGTTTTAGTTAACGAGCAGCGCCCTCTGAACGCCAAGCAATCAAACAAATTAAATATCTATATTTGTATATAAGTAGGTACGTACGTATATATCGATATGTATAGGTATATAAATACGAAGGATTGCTGGTAATTTGAAATCACGTTTATAGGATACTTAAATCAATTATTTGATAGAGATTAATAATGCAAACATATATAGTCGAATGACTTTATTCAGTACACGATTAAACATTAATTATCACACCAGTTTGTTGCCTCTCCCGTTTCCTACTCTTTGTTTTATTACATTTTTCTCGGGCTTGTAGGAAAATGGGGTCAATTTCCTCACTGACATTACAAAAATTAAAATAGCTCTTGCCAGTGAGGACATTGCCGATTTCTTTGCACCAATTCATAGTGAAGAACAAAACACTTTTACGGAGTAAATAATCTTTAAGAGCATATTTATGCTTTGTACAACGCATAAAATTTAAATCAACATGGACTGTGATTATCAGCATTATATATTTACAAATGTTTTCCAAATGCCCGTATTTATTTAAAATATTTATTGTTATGTGTTCTACTTGGGCAAACAAGTCAAACAATGCACGGGAAGGATAGCAAAGCCATCTTTTACCACAATATTCTTTTTTTACTATAAAATTGTGAAAATTTTCTGTATTTTTACAAATTAAATCATTTTGACAATTTTTACATTTATTAAAGATAAACTTTTTTGCTTTGGTTGCTATCCATCCACTACAATAAGCTATTGCCGCGCATTTCTCTACATTTACTCGAGAATGACTTTCAAGTATCAATTGTGTATCGATAATTTCCATTTCTAAATGGTCGTCGATGATTTCCATTATTTCATTATTATTTCTTGTTTCATTGGGGTTTTGTATTAATAAAGATTTTAATGAATGTAAAAAAATGCTATCATCTTTTTCACAATTTCCCTGTAGGGAATGTGGGGACGTAATATTGTTTATTAGTAATGTTTTAAATGCCGTTTCGAAAGCTGCAGTGTTGGGCATTACATTGGTGTAGCCATGAGCTCTTATCGCCCCAAAAAAGTTTTCCAAAGGGTCTTGATTTATATTGCGTAATAGCAAAGAATTTATCCCTTCTGCCCTTAAGTTGTTTGATATTAATTTAAAACCTTCTATAGTTTTAACCCAACTATTAAGAGATGGTACTGTTACTTCTTTGCCATTGTTTGTAATATATTTCATTGTTTTTAAAATTCGTATTGCATTATTCCAAAAATTTAAATGGGGTGAGTTTAATTTGACTGCTGATCTATAAATTTTCCCTTCTTCTTTGTGATAACTTGCATTGACGGAATCAAACAGGTCATCGAACAGCATCAACAAATCTGCAGTGTCCACACTTTCCTCTGGCAAGCACCCACTTTCTAAAAATGAAAATTTTATGTTAAATACATAATTATATGGTATTTATCCCTTCAGATATGCAAGTTACCTCTCGATTCACAGTTAACACTAGTAAAGTTAGAGGTAGCTAGGTTCGAACTCAGACCCTTCTACATGGAAGGCAAGTGTTTCACCACTGTGCTATGACTGTTTATTAAACTATGCCTCAGAATACTTTATGGTACATCTATGCCAATATTGTTTAGATAAATAATACTAAATAGTTTGTAAGACAGTTTTCTATATTTAATTAAACTATTGCCTAATTTTTCCATACTATTCCATTAAAAAAAACATTTAAAATAATAATAGAAACACCAATTATAATAAACTTAACTCTAACATACCTGCCAGATATCCAAGTGTCACAGCAACTGTCCTGCTAAATACTTGTGTGCAAAACTTGACCCTCATTTTTGGAATCATTGAAGGCACAACATGTTGAGCTGTCAGTTTATGAATCAACTTTACACCCCTAAATGAAGGGCTTCTTTGAAAAAGATTTTCTATATGGGACCATTTAGCCACGCGCATATTTCCATCCATGGCATATTTTAAGTTTTTATTCAACAAATTGTTGCGTATACCCTTCATTAGATGAGGTGGATCGTAAATAGGTATAATTTTGATATTGCCTACTTCAAAAAATCCACCATTAAAATCTTCATTCCTTCTAATATATTTTCCTTTGGTTTCTTCCATTAATTGATTTATTGCTGCAAGGTTAGTGGCTCCTTGGTCACATACTGTAGCTACAACTTTAAGGCCTATGCTTCCGACCTTTTCTATTACATTTTTTATTTGGTATTTCAGATCTGCTGTCTTTGTTGTACCTGAGCAGAAACTATATACTATTGGCTGCTTGTATTTCTTTACTATGCCTCTCACCATAAATACAAGCACATGATCAGCGAATATAAGTTCTCTTTTGCTCCCATTATCAATAAACCCAGTTATATTATCATGTGCCCTGTCGTAACTTAAGTTTGTAGCAATTGACATTTCATCAAACAGTATGCAACAAAATTTATGTTTGTCTGGCATTTCTAATACCTTTTTCTGTAAGTGTTCAAATATCTGTTCATTAATGCCAGGCTTTATATTTACTTTTTGTAGAATATTTTGAAGTGTTCTTCGGCTTGGTAGTACACAAAGTTGGCTTAGCAAACGATATGCTTTAGGTGAGGGTTTATATAATGATAATGCCAAGATTTTCTCATCAAGTGTAAAACGCCTTCCTCTAGGATTTTTAACACTTCCTTTTACTTGCATATAAAATAAAGATTTTGCTGCTGATGACATATTTTTTGTGATCATTTCAAAAGCATCCGTTTTTCGTATTTTCTTTGCTAGAAGATATCTTTTGTGGAAGGTCTGTTTGGCTTTAAGAACATAACGTAGTTTCAGCTCCAATTTTTTCACCATATTTTCTTCATGCTTTTGTTTCAAAGAGGTTACTGAAAATATAAAAATAGTTTATAGTTTAAATATTGCAGTTTTATAATGCAGGTGCATTGAAAATGAATTTGGCTGTACCTATGTAGATCCACAGACATATAAGATAAAGGCAGACAAAACATAATTTACTTATTATATTTATATATAGGCATGCCTTATGTCTATACCTTTGTGACTCAGTGGTAGCTTTAGAGGGGTGAGGGACGGGCATGAGTAAACTTCCTGTGTTGTGCTATTGCTATGGAATATTCATGGAATTTTATGTAACTAATTAAGTGCTAATAAAGAAGTAGATATCATACCTGAACTAGAAGGCTTAAAGTATTTATCAATGTAATTTTTATTTCTTGTTGCTACGGAGTCCTGAATTACACTAGTATTCAACAATGTAGCTTCTTGAGAAGGAGATGTTTGGCAGTCTGGAACCATTTGACTTGAACATGCTGAAAAAAGAATAATAAATATTATATTTTCACACATAAATATGATCAAATATCGGAAAAGTTGCTTTATAAATTAAAAAATGATGAAAAAATATTGTATGGTTCTAAATCCTACATCACAGTAAAGATACCTTTGAAATTAAAACATATTTACCTGATACATCCTCAGAAGTTAAAAACAAGGAAGGAACAGCCAATTTACAAAGTCTGTTTTTCGGATACAATAACTCCTTCTGAAAATGCCGACGACAGATTCTTCGAGATTTATGGATAGTGGTGCTGTCCAGACTCGCAATATCACCTCCAATTACCTTCACCCAAATTTGAAACCTTTCAGTGTCTTTCTCCGGATTTGGAAAGTAATGTAGAGGCACACCTGAAAATAAAATGAATATATGTAGTAGGGACTGACTAGCTTGTGATTATTTATCAGCAGGCTGTTTGTTATTTCATAGAAGTCATTTGTTGAAATTACATATTATGAATTTCAATAGTATAGAAAGTTTTAAGCCACATTTTATAAAACATGGACATGTCTGTTTATCCAAAGTCTGGGTGTAATTATTCAGATAAATCTCTTTAATAAGTAGCATAGTTGGATATCAGTTATCTGATTTCCATAGTAGAAGCTCAGTTTGGGAGCAGGAGTGTCAAAAATGTGTCAGGAAATTATTATAAGCCTAGTATTAATAATAATAATAGCCATTAATAAACAAAAAGGTTCGTGTAAAATATGGAACATAGGCTTAATACGATTTTAGCTATCCAAGAATATAAAAAGACACTCCACTCACCATCTTCTGCTACGACTGGGCATCCAGCGACACAGCAAACGTTTCTAGGCATTGTGTAAAATGTAAATTAATACCACGCTTAGATATAATGGTCCAAACTCCCCATGTGTCACAAACACTTTCACAAAGAACACTAGTCTCTTCTGGAATTTTGGTATTTCTTGAAATACGGAGGTGCTGAGGCACAACTCAACGTGATTATCACAAAAACACCAAAAATTACCACGCTTAGATATTATGGTCCAAACTCCTTATGGAGGGCCTATCTACTTAGACAGCACAAACAATTTCACAAAGAATAATAGTCTGTTTTCGAATTTTAGTATTTCTTGAAATACGGAGGTACTAAAGCACAACTCAACGTAATTATCACAAAAACACCAAAAAATAAAAGAAAATTTACCACGAGCAATCAAACCCAACGGCGGAGAAAATCTTGTGACACTTAGATTCAGTGTTGTTAGTTACATACGTTTTTGGTTACATGAAACTATACAATCAGCCAAAATACATTACTATAAATACATTCTTTGGTAACGTAATTTCTAAATAAATTGAATAGTGTTATTAAATTAATTTTTTTTATTCAACTAGACCAATTAAAGAAATATAGTCAACATGACAATAACAGTGGAGGTCATTACTCCCTGCGTAGGTATGAAACTGTCGGATAGATGGCGCTACGTAGAGGTCACTGGTATGACACTCGCGGGTATGTTAAAGACGCATAGGTGCAGAGTTATGCCAGATCATATCCAAGTTGCCGCTCTTCATTATTTCGTAGATACAAGGTATGTGTCGCTATGGCACGGTAGGTGGCGCTACGTGGAGGTCATTATACCCCGCGTAGGTATGAAACTCGCGGATAGATGACACCACGTGGAGGTCACTCCATGTATTTTTCAATGTATTTTAGTGTTGGATTAACCGTTTATCGAGGTTGAAAAATGTTGCAAAAACGAAGTTAAGTGGGTCGGCTTAGTCGGCTAGTACATATGTACTTGAATATAACTATAGTAAATTAATAAAACATACAACATTAAATTACCTACTATAAAAATAATAAAAAAAGTGTTCTAGGACATCTTCACCCTCATTTTGTCTTTATTTAATTTTTTTCTAATCTTCACTTTACTCTTCTTTATTTTCAGTGTTAATGCGCGATCCGATACTCCAAGAGAAACGTCAGGAGCACGTCATGTTCCAGAAGTATGCCCTGGAGCTGCTCGAGCGCGTGTCTGGCAAGAGTAAACATATGGGCGCCGAGTTCGAGACGTCTCTGGCTAACATACATAGGGTGAGTAGATTGTATAAGGGGTAGTAGTGTTCAAATCCCCTGCCCGTTTGAGTTTTTCTTACGGTATTAGAGGGTATATGAGCTAATCATGGTTGTACTCCCCACAAATTTTTATGATTTTGGATTTGTCTTCTACCAGAATAGGATATTAAGTATTAAAAAATAATGGAAATATGACAAAAAAAAATATATTTCTTGTAAAGTAAACTATAAAATAAAAAAAAAGGTTTCTGGGATGAACACCAACGTTTGACAGGTACAGTCAGTCCTAATGAAGCTACGCCCCTGCACTCGCCAACGCCAAGCGCGGCGAGTATCTGGCAAAATCCCCCCATGAGAAACACATTAAAGACCAGGCCCACAGTCCCCGGCGGGCCCGCTAGTCCTAGCTATGGTAGCGGTCATGGTAACGGCAGGGCAGGGGGTCTCCGGCAGAGATCTGGCTACCACCCCCGACGAAAACTGGCCCTGGTAACACACAACATACGCACTTTGAGGACAGACGAGAAGATCGTTGAGCTGGAAGAGGAAATAAGTAGGTTGCAGTGGGACATTATTGGGTTATCTGAAGTCCGAAGAGACGGTGAGGACACGATAACCCTGAAATCCGGTAACCTACTTTACTACCGGGAGGGCGACCAACAGTCCCAAGGTGGTGTTGGGTTTCTCGTCTACAGGTCCCTCGTTAACAACATTATTACCATCGATAGTGTGTCAAGCAGGGTTTATTTATTTTATTTATTTATTATAACATACACCAACAGTACACATATTGAAAGTATTACATAGGTTTTTTTTGGTATGATTTACAATGTTCACTGATATGTGCACCTATTATAGGTGTACACAACATTTATAAAAAAGAAAAAAGCAAAAGAACTAGTGTAATATAGCATACAAACTAACATAAAACTAACATAAAACTAACATAATATAATATGGAACTAACAATAAAATTGTGATCAGAACATTAAAATTTTTAAATATTAAATAAAAGCCTAAATGTAATTATGATAAATGAATAATTTTGATAAAAATATGAAATAAAATATGACGTTATTCTTCAAAAACCTTTTTGAGTTTATTTTTAAAATTATGAAGTGAATCCGAAAAAATATCTAGATCGCTTATGAGACCGCTTGATTCATTGTAAGTCCTAGACATCCGTGTAAATGGTGCGTTTTGTCCAAGATTGGTTCTAAAATATGGCACACTAAGAATGTTGGAAATTCTGTGTCGTGGATAATTACAAGGGATATGTAAGTTAATATTCTGTAAGGCAGAGGAGCAGTCAAATGTGCCACGTATGATTTTATGTAGATAACATAAGTCCCTAATTTTTCTAATGTTCCGAAGAGTCAACATTTTAAAATGAGCCAGGCGACCATTATACGAAGTTCTATGTGATATGCCTGGCAATGAAAATGCTAATGACCTGGTGAACGATCGTTGAATGTTTTCCACTCTTTGTGAGTGAATGCTGTAAAAGGTTATCTACCTAATATCCGAAAGATATTCGCTGAAGGTCATTCAGGTATATGCACCGACCTCGACACACTCGGATCATGAGGTAGATGCTATGTATGAGGACATTAGTAGAGCCATACATACATCCAAAACCTATTTTAATGTTGTTGTCTTCAACGTGAAACTGGACAAGCGAAGTGATGATGAGTAAAGAATGGGACAATTTGGCTATGGGCCGCGGAACCCTAGGGGACAGAGGCTGGCTGACTTTTTGGAGAAAGAGGGACTCTTTATGATGAACTCTTTCTACCAAAAGTCGCCCTACAGGTAATGGACCTGGATGAGCCAGTTCTACAAAAAATGAGATTGACTTCATCATGACGACAAAAAGACGGATATTTAATGATGTCTGTCTCCGTGATTCACAGGGTGAAAACCGTGAAGTGATCACCGTATGGTAAGAGGCACATTAAACACCAATTTTAAGATCGAAAGATCTCGTATGATGAAGTCCACGCTCTTCCAACCAGGGCCAATATGCAAAACCCTGACAGTTTTCAACTCGAGCTCTTAAATCGCTTCGATTGCCTGGACAGTTGCGTTTCGGTGGACGACATCAATAACAGGTTGGTAGAAACTGTCCATACGGTTGGGGCAAAATTCTTTAAGCCCCGTCGTAAAGATAGACCTCAAAAACTTTCGGCCCAAACTCTCAACCTCATGGCAAGACGACGCTCAAGGGCGGGGCAGTTTTCTGATGACGCAGAAGTACATCGGCAGCTCAATAGACAGATATGGAAGTCCTTGCGCCACGATGTTCGTCTCTTTAACGCTAATAGTATTAAAGCCTAAGCGGAACCAGGGGTCCAAAGTGTTCGCAAGGAAGAAGTCTATTGGGCAAAGCCAGCTGACGAAGCTGAAATCGGAAGATGTCAGCATAGCGTCGACCAAAGCAGAGGTATTGAGGGAGGTCGAGAGGTTCTATGGACAGTTGTATACCTCGGTCGCCAAACCAGTTAGCAGCTTGACCGAAGACCCTAGAGCCAAGCTAACCCGACACTATACCGTAGATTTCCCGGACATCAGCCTGTAGGAGATTAGGATAGCCCTTAGGCAGCTTAAAAACAACAAGGCGCCGGGCGAGGACGGTATCACATCAGAGCTTCTCACAGCGGGGGAACACCGATACTTAAAGTCCTTCAGAAGCTCTTTGATTTGGTCCTGCTCGAGGGTAAAACGCCAGAAACATGGAACAGAAGCGTGGTGGTCCTCTTCTTCAAAAAAGGCGACAACGCCTTATTGAAAAACTACAGCCCCATCTCGCTTCTGAGCCATGTTTATAAGTTGTTCTCAAGGGTCATTACGAATCGTCTCGTGTGCAGGTTTGATAACTTCCAGCCTCCCGAACAAGCCGGGTTCCGAAAAGGCTTCAGCACCATAGACCACATCCACACGCTGCGACAAGTTATAAAAAAGACCGATAAGTATAACTTGCCACTATTCTTAGCGTTTGTGGACTATGAGAAAGTGGGAGAGAGACTTTGATTCGATCGAGACCTAGGCGGTGCTACAGTCTTTACAGTGGTGCCGTATTGACCATCGGTATATCGAAGTGCTGAAGTGTTTGGACAAAAATGCCACCATGTCGATCTGAGTACAGGAGCAGTGCACGAAGGCATGGCAGGAAATTGCATTACAAAGAGGCGTGAGACAGGGAGATGTTATCTCTCCGAAACTGTTCACGGCCGCACTGGCAGATGCCTACAAGCTCCTGGAATGGAAAGGATTCGGCATCAACATTCTTCGATTTCCTGAAGACCTGGGCACAATGCTCGAAGACCTCAATCGAGTCTCCCAACAGGTGGGCCTTAAAATGAACAAGGACGTAACGAAGGTCATGTCAAATGTCCATGTTGTGCCCACCCCTGTATTAGTTAAGAGCTCCATTCTCCGAAGTTTTTGACGAGTACGTCTACCTAGGGCATACGGTCCAATTAGGTAGGTCCAACTTCGAGAAAGAGGTCAATCGTCGAATCCAACTCGGCTGGACAGCGTTCGGGACATCTTCTCGTCGAAACGATGGGGGAGGCCTATATTCAGCAGTTACCCTACTAGTTTTCCATTAACAGATGGCGCTGGTTACTCCGACCTGAACTTGGCCGGTATTTTTCATCTATATATCTCCCCCCCCCCCAGGCGAACGTAGTAGCCCAAACGCGTATAAACTACAACGAGAGGCAGCTGCTCCAGCTGGTGGCGACGCACCTGGCGGCGCGCGGGCTCACGGAGAGCGCGCTCACGCTGCAGCGCGAGGCGGGGTTGCCGCCGCCCGTCGCCAGCGCCCCCGCCCCGCCGCCGCCCCCCGTCTACACGCCCTCCACGCCCGTTAGGGTGAGTCACTACTAGATCTATATATATAAACTACAACGAGAGGCAGCTGCTCCAGCTGGTGGCGACGCACCTGGCGGCGCGCGGGCTCACGGAGAGCGCGCTCACGCTGCAGCGCGAGGCGGGGTTGCCGCCGCCCGTCGCCAGCGCCCCCGCCCCGCCGCCGCCCCCCGTCTACACGCCCTCCACGCCCGTTAGGGTGAGTCACTACTAGATCTATATATATAAACTACAACGAGAGGCAGCTGCTCCAGCTGGTGGCGACGCACCTGGCGGCGCGCGGGCTCACGGAGAGCGCGCTCACGCTGCAGCGCGAGGCGGGGTTGCCGCCGCCCGTCGCCAGCGCCCCCGCCCCGCCGCCGCCCCCCGTCTACACGCCCTCCACGCCCGTTAGGGTGAGTCACTACTAGATCTATATATATAAACTACAACGAGAGGCAGCTGCTCCAGCTGGTGGCGACGCACCTGGCGGCGCGCGGGCTCACGGAGAGCGCGCTCACGCTGCAGCGCGAGGCGGGGTTGCCGCCGCCCGTCGCCAGCGCCCCCGCCCCGCCGCCGCCCCCCGTCTACACGCCCTCCACGCCCGTTAGGGTGAGTCACTACTAGAT
Organism: Thyatira batis; assembly: GCA_905147785.2. NCBI lineage: Eukaryota > Metazoa > Arthropoda > Insecta > Lepidoptera > Drepanidae > Thyatira > Thyatira batis. The sequence goes on from LR990514.1 coordinate 967,440, forward strand.
CTATATATATAAACTACAACGAGAGGCAGCTGCTCCAGCTGGTGGCGACGCACCTGGCGGCGCGCGGGCTCACGGAGAGCGCGCTCACGCTGCAGCGCGAGGCGGGGTTGCCGCCGCCCGTCGCCAGCGCCCCCGCCCCGCCGCCGCCCCCCGTCTACACGCCCTCCACGCCCGTTAGGGTGAGTCACTACTGGAACCCTATCTTATATCATAAATCGATACCCTTATTTGCAAACCTAATAACTCCACTTTTTCACGAAAATTACATTTTGATACCGGCAGAAACTAGATTTTTGCTGTATTTTTTGAAATACTTGATTGACCATGATTCCCAACTGTATTGGTGTAAAACGCCATTTGAAAATCAAACATCTCCGCGTGAAGCGAAACGCATCGATTTTGACAATCAAATATCTCCCGCGCAGTCGGCCATTTTGGTTGGCGTTACAGAATCCAGAATCGTACGAATACTCCCGAAGATTTTTTAGTTACTTTTTAACTGTGATATCTCAATAAATAAATAAGTATGTATATGTTGGCAGCCGCGTTTGTCTGTGTGTCGGACTAGTAGCGCGAGCTCGCTGCACCGCGACATGGACGTCGCGCACACGCCCACGCCGGCCTCCGCGGACGAGGCCTCACCACTGCCCCATATCATAAAACTAAGGTTTGTGAATTACCGGTTATAGTGCTTTGTTGTGGAGAACTCGCCAACTCACGATCATATGGGTGCAGTTTTGAACCTCGCCCCGTATCTCGTGCTGGACAGCCTGACCTCCTCTTTGTTAGGGAGGCTCGTGTCCTCAGTGGAGACGCATATGAGCAGATGATGATGAGTTATTCCTTAATAAGCTTCCCTCGCAGATAAAATAAAACGTATGATAATCACAAATAACGTGAAACAATTATTCAGATCGGTCCAGTAGTTTCGTAGCCTATTCATGACAAAAAAAATCCTCTGTATAATACTAGTTAATAAAATTCGCAGAAAGGTACAAAGCCAAGCGTCGACTCCAACGGCGCCGTCGTGCGAGCACAAGCGCTCCCTACAGAAGCAGCTGAGCTGCGCGGCCGGCGACCCGCCGCACTCGCACCACCGCGTCACGCTGCACACCATCATCACTGAGTACCTGTACAACCAGCATGCGCTGTGCAAGAATCCCGTCGTTACTTGTCCACAGTTCAATCTGTTTGAGTGAGTTGCTTCCTTGAATCCTCGTAGAATACCCGGCAGCTCCGGGGGGTTATGCCGTATGCGTGAATCAATAAATATATTTCATTTCATCACTAGTGGCTTTCGCCTGCGATTTCACCCGCGTTCCCGGGGTATCGTAAGTTGTTCCCGGGATTATTATCCCGCATAGTAGCCTATGTGTTAATCCAGGGTGTCTACTAACTTAAATGAAGTTGAGGGGGGCGGGACTCACGTGTTTTTCGCATTGTGAGTCCCGCCCTCCGGAGTGTGTCTACAAAATTTTACTAAAATTGCTCCGTTTAGACGTGTACAAGTAACAAACATACACACTCACAAACTTTCGCATTTTTTATATTAGAAGGGTATATTTCTTTGTGTCTGTTCACTATTTTATGACTTTCATTCCATTCTATTCATTTACAATATATTCATACGCAATTTCTTCCCACCAGACCGCACAAGTGTCCGGATCCCCGTCCGGCGGCGTCCGTGTTCGGTACGGGTGAAGCCCTCAACGTGTGCGCCCGCGTCACCCGGCGGGAACTGTGCGGCGGCGGCGGGGGCGGGGGAGGCGGCCAGTGGGGCGCGTGGGGAGGAGCGCGCCGGGCCGACTCGAGGCTCGTGCACGCACACTTCGCACCGGTCAGGACGCTCAGGCTGCAGGACGACGAGGCTTACTTCACGCACACTATCTTTCATGTAAGTGTGTTGGGTGTTTAGAGGAGGAAGGGGGAGGGACAGTGGGGCGCGTGGGGAGGAGCGCGCAGGGCCGACTCGAGGCTCGTGCACGCACACTTCGCACCGGTCAGGACGCTCAGGCTGCAGGACGACGAGGCTTACTTCACGCACACTATCTTTCATGTAAGTGTGTTGGGTGTTTAGAGGAGGAAGGGGGAGGGACAGTGGGGCGCGTGGGGAGGAGCGCGCAGGGCCGACTCGAGGCTCGTGCACGCACACTTCGCACCGGTCAGGACGCTCAGGCTGCAGGACGACGAGGCTTACTTCACGCACACTATCTTCCATGTGAGTGTGTTGGGTGTTTAGAGGAGGAAGGGGGAGGGACAGTGGGGCGCGTGGGGAGGAGCGCGCCGGGCCGACTCGAGGCTCGTGCACGCACACTTCGCACCGGTCAGGACGCTCAGGCTGCAGGACGACGAGGCTTACTTCACGCACACTATCTTCCATGTGAGTGTGTTGGGTGTTTAGAGGAGGAAGGGGGAGGGACAGTGGGGCGCGTGGGGAGGAGCGCGCAGGGCCGACTCGAGGCTCGTGCACGCACACTTCGCACCGGTCAGGACGCTCAGGCTGCAGGACGACGAGGCTTACTTCACGCACACTATCTTCCATGTGAGTGTGTTGGGTGTTTAGAGGAGGAAGGGGGAGGGACAGTGGGGCGCGTGGGGAGGAGCGCGCCGGGCCGACTCGAGGCTCGTGCACGCACACTTCGCACCGGTCAGGACGCTCAGGCTGCAGGACGACGAGGCTTACTTCACGCACACTATCTTCCATGTGAGTGTGTTGGGTGTTTAGAGGAGGAAGGGGGAGGGACAGTGGGGCGCGTGGGGAGGAGCGCGCCGGGCCGACTCGAGGCTCGTGCACGCACACTTCGCACCGGTCAGGACGCTCAGGCTGCAGGACGACGAGGCTTACTTCACGCACACTATCTTCCATGTGAGTGTGTTGGGTGTTTAGAGGAGGAAGGGGGAGGGACAGTGGGGCGCGTGGGGAGGAGCGCGCCGGGCCGACTCGAGGCTCGTGCACGCACACTTCGCACCGGTCAGGACGCTCAGGCTGCAGGACGACGAGGCTTACTTCACGCACACTATCTTCCATGTGAGTGTGTTGGGTGTTTAGAGGAGGAAGGGGGAGGGACAGTGGGGCGCGTGGGGAGGAGCGCGCAGGGCCGACTCGAGGCTCGTGCACGCACACTTCGCACCGGTCAGGACGCTCAGGCTGCAGGACGACGAGGCTTACTTCACGCACACTATCTTTCATGTAAGTGTGTTGGGTGTTTAGAGGAGGAAGGGGGAGGGACAGTGGGGCGCGTGGGGAGGAGCGCGCCGGGCCGACTCGAGGCTCGTGCACGCACACTTCGCACCGGTCAGGACGCTCAGGCTGCAGGACGACGAGGCTTACTTCACGCACACTATCTTCCATGTGAGTGTGTTGGGTGTTTAGAGGAGGAAGGGGGAGGGACAGTGGGGCGCGTGGGGAGGAGCGCGCCGGGCCGACTCGAGGCTCGTGCACGCACACTTCGCACCGGTCAGGACGCTCAGGCTGCAGGACGACGAGGCTTACTTCACGCACACTATCTTCCATGTGAGTGTGTTGGGTGTTTAGAGGGGTAAAGGGAAGAGGGGAGGGAGGCAGTGGGGCGCGTGGGGAGGAGCGCGCAGGGCCGACTCGAGGCTCGTGCACGCACACTTCGCACCGGTCAGGACGCTCAGGCTGCAGGACGACGAGGCTTACTTCACGCACACTATCTTCCATGTGAGTGTGTTGGGTGTTTAGAGGGGTAAAGGGAAGAGGGGAGGGAGGCAGTGGGGCGCGTGGGGAGGAGCGCGCAGGGCCGACTCGAGGCTCGTGCACGCACACTTCGCACCGGTCAGGACGCTCAGGCTGCAGGACGACGAGGCTTACTTCACGCACACTATCTTCCATGTGAGTGTGTTGGGTGTTTAGAGGGGTAAAGGGAAGAGGGGAGGGAGGCAGTGGGGCGCGTGGGGAGGAGCGCGCAGGGCCGACTCGAGGCTCGTGCACGCACACTTCGCACCGGTCAGGACGCTCAGGCTGCAGGACGACGAGGCTTACTTCACGCACACTATCTTCCATGTGAGTGTGTTGGGTGTTTAGAGGAGGAAGGGGGAGGGACAGTGGGGCGCGTGGGGAGGAGCGCGCCGGGCCGACTCGAGGCTCGTGCACGCACACTTCGCACCGGTCAGGACGCTCAGGCTGCAGGACGACGAGGCTTACTTCACGCACACTATCTTCCATGTGAGTGTGTTGGGTGTTTAGAGGGGTAAAGGGAAGAGGGGAGGGAGGCAGTGGGGCGCGTGGGGAGGAGCGCGCAGGGCCGACTCGAGGCTCGTGCACGCACACTTCGCACCGGTCAGGACGCTCAGGCTGCAGGACGACGAGGCTTACTTCACGCACACTATCTTCCATGTGAGTGTGTTGGGTGTTTAGAGGAGGAAGGGGGAGGGACAGTGGGGCGCGTGGGGAGGAGCGCGCCGGGCCGACTCGAGGCTCGTGCACGCACACTTCGCACCGGTCAGGACGCTCAGGCTGCAGGACGACGAGGCTTACTTCACGCACACTATCTTCCATGTGAGTGTGTTGGGTGTTTAGAGGGGTAAAGGGAAGAGGGGAGGGAGGCAGTGGGGCGCGTGGGGAGGAGCGCGCAGGGCCGACTCGAGGCTCGTGCACGCACACTTCGCACCGGTCAGGACGCTCAGGCTGCAGGACGACGAGGCTTACTTCACGCACACTATCTTTCATGTAAGTGTGTTGGGTGTTTAGAAGGGGAAGGGTGGGGAGGTGGACAGTGGGGCGCGTGGGGAGGAGCGCGCAGGGCCGACTCGAGGCTCGTGCACGCACACTTCGCACCGGTCAGGACGCTCAGGCTGCAGGACGACGAGGCTTACTTCACGCACACTATCTTCCATGTGAGTGTGTTGGGTGTTTAGAGGAGGAAGGGGGAGGGACAGTGGGGCGCGTGGGGAGGAGCGCGCCGGGCCGACTCGAGGCTCGTGCACGCACACTTCGCACCGGTCAGGACGCAGATCTCAGACTATAGGATGATGAAGCTTACTTTCTTGTAAGTGTGAACGGTACAAAGTATACTCATGTTTTATGTTGAAATATTGGGCATTAACCATGATTATATTATTTATTTAATGTAAAGTAAAATATAATTTATTATTGTGATACTTTACAGCCAACGCAACAGCAGCTGCTCGCGGCGACGTCCTCCGGCGACATCCGGGTGTTCAGCTTGTTCAGCGGCGCGGAGGAGAACTCGTACCAAGTGCACGAGTCATATATATATCATATGCAGGTCAGTTATATGTACTACACTTCATTGGATGCTGATAAGCAATAATGTGTCAACACTCAAAAAGTCAAAAACAAAGGTTTTGATATATTTTTATAAAGGCTATCCAACACTAAAATATTTATTTTTCTGTTCAAACCAGTTCAAACGAACAGACGAACTCTTCAGTCATATATTAGTAAATAGATTTTGGATCAATAAATAGCTTGATATAATGTATGTGCAGGCAAGCAGAGACGGGTTGTTGTTGCTGGCGTCCGCGACGACCCCGTGGAGGCCGCTCTCCGCGCTCTGGAACATGAAGGAGTTCGAGTTATTGTACGTATAATCCTACTAATAATATAGATGCAAAAGGAATTAAGTCTGTTACACTTTCAGATCAGATTTATAAGGAAATTTGGTACAGAGAAAGACGTAGACGGCTTTAAAAGGACGTAGGAAGTATAGAGTGCAGTTTATTGGTGGCACTTTTCAGTAAAAGCTTTAAGAACCGAGAATTAAGAGTGACTGTTCATAAGTGCTATTTGAATAAAAAATGTTGTCATTTTTTTTAATTAATATGACTGGCTAAGAAACCCTGTCGCTACCTGTCATTATCACTCCCGCGTACTTGAATATATTCCGCTCGCACAAATATATGAGCTATCGGGTTGCTATAGTGCATGGTCCGCTTAATTTGGAATCAGATTGGCCTTGGCCGTGTGTGAAAATTTTTCCAGGATATTTTTATACTTTTTGAATGACCCAGGATATTTATTATTATTACTATCAACAGGTTCCAACTAGACAACGAGGAGTACGTGGAATTCTCAAAGATGTGCGACGACCGTATAATAGGCACCAAGGGCGAGACGGCGACAATATTCGACACGAGGACGGGACGCGAATTGATGACCCTTACACCGACAATAAGCAATCAGTACGCGAAGAATAGAGCCACGTTCAACCCTACTGACGAACTGGTTTTATCAGGTTAGTAGAATTCATGTTTGACACAACCTTCCTAGCCCGCATTTTTTAACGTACGGTAAAAAAGCGTTCATACACAAAAAATACATTCCCAAGTACCATAATATGCTCTATTTCCAACGCCCATAGATGAAAATGCAACACCGCTCGATAAAAAAGCGTCGCGTTTTAAAAACTCTGTCGTGTGAACATATACTTGGGAATGCACTTGTTGTATTTGAACGGTTTTTTACCGTCCAGTAAAAAAACTCTCGTGCGAAAGAGGGCTTGGAGTCGACGTTTTATAAGTGCCTGTGAAGGCATATTTTAATGAATTATTATATTTCATTTCAATGAGATCACGTCGTTTGTTTGAACACATAAATTTGCAAAAGAATTTGTTTAGTTTATCAATTTATTAAATAATCTTGTCTACTAACTTAACCCTGTGGTGACTCATGATGCAGCTTCAAATCTCTGACCCGTACCATACCACAGAGTTTAAAAACTTCATGCAGAATTTCTTCACGTAAATTAGCATTAAGCCTATTTGAATAAAAATAGATTTTCTTTGTTATTTCATTAAAACAACATAATATTAAAATCTTAGCATCAAAATAGCCATGTGTGAAAATAACCCGGCATTATTTATTTATCATTATAAATTTGTAATATGCATTGATTTCTTCAGATGGCGTACTATGGGACGTGAACACAGGCAAAGGTATACACAAGTTCGACAAACTAAACCAGACGCACAGTGGAGTGTTCCATCCAAACGGATTAGAGGTAAGACATATTAAGGCAAGAAATAACCCAAAACTCAGTCAGTAATAGTTATTTGTTATACAAGAGTGCAATGTTGCTTTTTAACCGCGTGTTCAATTTTGATGACCGAGCAAGCGAAGGATTCTAAAATTGAATCACGAGCGCAGCGAGTGATTCAAAATTAGAATCCTGAGCGTTAGCGAGGGAATCAAAAGAGCACGAGGTGAAAAATCTTTGCACTCGAGTGCAACACGTAACTTTTCATTCCACCTCAGCGAGGAAATGACTAAATGCAAAAAAAAAAAAGTTGTATGATATATTCGGCACCATAGAGGTAGCAGTAAATAGGTTTAATGTTTTTTTTAAATTCACAAACTTAGTGCACACGATGTTCCAAATTCAATTTACTTTATCCTCTAGAGAATAAAAACGGCTTTTCCACTCAGATATTGAAGATTAAAAATACTCTTTCCGAGATGGTGGGATGAAAAATCTTTTTAATACAGTTGCTCAAAAAGTGGTGTATTGCAGGGACGTATAGCGTTCGGAAAGTGGGCTATTACACACTAGTGCTTTTTTTTACCTTTCCCGAACTCGTGCGTGCATCTTTCCCAACTGTCAAAATAATGTCTATTAAAAAGAAAAACCAGCCATGAAGGTTTTACTAAAGAGTTTTTATGATTAATACAAATACGTATATTTTTAAAAAGAATTTATCTCAATATCAGATTTAATGATTTAGGTTAGGTTTCATTTCATATCAATAAAAAAAATATACTGAAGACTAAGCTGTATAGATAGTTCCCTTTGCCAAAATTGCCAAAATGGGCGAAGAAAAAAAAAACTCTGCTTATAAAATGGCGCCAACCGTAGGCGCCATTTTCCAGAAATTTTCATTGCGTGTTTAGTTTATTGTGTTTTTATTATTTTATTAAATTGCTTTATTTTTTCGCAACTGTATTAAAAATAGTCGTTCAGTACACTTGCGGAACCGTCATTGCAACTTGTTCCGACTGCCAACCCTCGCCATCGGCTGCGCCGCGGCTCGGGTAGACATTCGTCGGAACTCTTTGCAATGACAGCCTTTCCGCGCTTGTAACGAAATATACTATATACTCAAAGTGATATAAAACAGGCTCTGCTAAGAGTAAAAAAAATTATAGGCTTTTTTTATTGATAGACCGGTTGGCTTTGCTATGCTATGCATTAATATGTCTATTTGTTCTGCGGCTGAATGTAAATATCTATATCAGTACTAGTGGCCGCCCCGCGGTTTCACCTGCGTAGTTCCCGTTCCCGTAATCACTTAGGGGTATGAAAAATAGATAGTAGCCGATTCTCAGACCTACTGAATAAGCATATAAATTCATAAAAATCGGTCAAGCCGTTTCGGAAGAGTATGGTAACTAACATTGTGACACGAGAATTTTATATATACGAATAAGATAGATTTAAAAGTAGTATAGCAGCTATATGGTTACACAAGCTCTGCTTAGTTTGTAATTAGATTGGCTGAGTGTGAAAAATGTCATAGGATATTTATATATGTTTTCAGGTTATATCAAACACAGAAGTATGGGACTTAAGAACGTTTCATCTACTCAGGACTGTGCCTACATTAGACAAATCAGAGGTGAGTCAGTGGACTAAATTATTTTTAATATTATATAATAAAAATTAATAAAAACCGCTGTATGTTCTTGACAGAAATTGATCATGTTACGAAGAAAGTTATGAATGTGCAGGTATGAAAGTATGAAGTATTGTGTGAAAGGTGATATTTATCCGAGAAAAGTTGGAAGTCTCTACGGAACGTGGGTAAAACCGCGGGGGAGAAACTAGTAATAAATGCATTTGTTTCAATTTCAGGTAATATTTAATCCGACATGTACAGTGTTATACGCGGTCTGCTCCGACCAGGACTCGGAGGAGAGGAGCCAGTTCGACACCAGCTTTAAGACATTAGACCCCTACGATTATTCTAGTATAGGTATGTAAATATTATACCATATTTCTTTGATTCACCTATAATATAGTAATATTACAAAGCTGAGGAAGGCTATAAAACAGTAACCAGTAGTAAACAGTAATCTGTGACCCATTCTCCAGTTTAGCTTTTAGCATAGAAACACATTAAGCCATTCAATTTTATTTATTAATTTAATATCTATACTAATAGTATAAAGTTTGTGAGGTTTTAGGGGGTAATCTCTGGATCTACTGAACCGATTTAGAATTATTTTTTCCACTATATTTGTGAATATTTTCAATGTTTATGTAATATGTTTATATTACTCAGCAAAGGCAACCTTCCGAACCGAGCATTGAGAGTCGACGTTTCATATGTGCCTGTTAAGGCCTATTTGAATTAATAAATATATTTCATTTCATAATATTTGTGTACTACTACAGCGACGATAGACGTGAAACGCAACATATACTCGCTGGGCGTGTCCCGGTGGGGCACGCAGATCTCGCTGGTGGAGAACCTCGGCGAGCAGATGCAGGAGTCCTGCGTCAAGGTGTACGACGTCGGACGGAAGAGGGACCATGACGACGACGCTGTGAGTACACCACTCACCACAAACTACTCATTTACTACTCACTCAATACTCATTTACTACTCATTTATAAAAAAAATATATATTCTGGGACATTTTTCACACACGGCCAATCTGATTCCAAACTAAGCAGAGCTTGTGATATGGTAACCAGATAGCTAATATACTACGTTTTAAATACATACTTATATAGATATTTACATACAGACACAGGACAAACAGACATATTCATGCATACAAATGTTTGTCCTGGGTGGGATTCGAACCCACGACCCGCGGCTTGAATGTCACTAACCACAAAGCCAATCGGGCATTTACTCACTACTCACTCACTACGTCCCTACACACAGTTGAAACAGCTTCTCACAATGGCGTCAAGGCGAGGGCCATCATGCCACATTGCTTTGCTGGCGTGGGATGATGGCCACTAATGGACTCCACTGACTGCTTTCCATCAGGCAGCATAGAGTCAATTTGAGCGGCATTAAAAAAAACATGTGTGGTGATCCGAGTTACACACGTCTATATAAGAGTAGGCTGATCCAAAATAACTGTCGCTAGTTCCTCTTTATAATATTAGGTCTTTGGAAGTATGCTTCCTTTTATCCCCGGATGGCAAAACAAGTACTAGGTATTATATATAGATGCGAAAGTTTTGATTTATAGATTTTGTTTCTCTATCACGTCAAAACAGCTAAAGTCATATTTCCGTTTATGTGCAAATTTATATAAAATATTGTTATTGCAGGAGGAAGACGAAGAGGAAGAGTTGGCCGGAGGGTCGGAGAATGACGACGGCTCGGACAGCGGCTCGGACAACGACGAAGATTGTATGTAACATTATTTCTATTATTATATCATATGTTAGGTTTGAGTGGCCTATGTAAGTAATTTGTGCAGCATAACAGCTACCTTGTAGATACTATGCTTGATTTTGGATTGATATTGACTTTGTGTAAATAATGACTTACGATATACATCATCGTCATACAGGGTGAAAATGTTGGGTAATTTCACTGAGCATATACAAATTTGGAAAAATTACAGCAAAAATATAAGTTCAAAATAAAAATACTACCTTAGTAGATTCTGTGTCTAACACAGATCAAAAAGTTCTATGGATAGGGCATTAAATGAAAAAAAAATACCAGTCGAATTAAGTAGTAACTTATTCGACACTAGCTGCCTCCGCGCGGTTTTACCCGCGTAGTTCCCGTTCCCGTGGGAATACAGAGATAAAATATAGCCTATGTTACTCGGGGATAATGTAGCTTTCCAAAGGTGAAAGAATTTTTGAAATCGGTCCAGTAGTTTCGGAGCCTATTCATTACAAACAAACAAACAAATCTTTCCTCATTATAATATTAGTATAGATAGCAGAACTTTAACAAATATCATTAAACCATTAATTACATATGTACGTCTAATATTGTTTGTTAGTGGCGTCGAACTTGTTCCGCAACGCGGTGCTCGGGCTGGCGGAGGGCGGCAGCTCGGCGGACGAGTCGGCCGACGAGCGCGACGAGCGGGACGACCGCGCCCGGCGACGCATGCGGACGCGCCGGCGGGTATGTACCACCACACGCACACACACACACACGCGCACACACACACACACACACACACACACGCACACACACACACGCACACACACACACGCACACACACACACGCACATGATCAGACTTTACATTATTTTAAGACACTAGTAATTTCTTATTATGTTTATATCATTGTAATTTTATATATGTATTAGGATATTATGTGGGTTTCATATTTATTAATTAGGTATGTTAACTATTTATATTTGTGTATTTACTTCACTTTTACATTACTTACACTTGCCATATATACCTATTATTGTGATATTTCCTATGATCCCACTGTTGCCTGAAAGTTATTGCAACCTACATTGTTGTCACTGTAAATTTAATTCAATTATATTCTATCATAGCGGTTTGTCCCATGTACTTCTCGTTCCGGTAGGAATACTTAGATAAAACATGGTTAAATGTAGCTTTCCAACACTGAAAACTTTTGAAATACAGTAGTTTTGGAGTTTATTTATTACAAACATACACATACACACAAACATATTTTTTTTTCCTCTATGTAATATGAATGTAGATTGTTAGACAAGTTAGGCACAAGCTTCATAATAAATAATATATACTGCATTGTTCCAGGCGGCGGAAGTCCACAGCAGCGACAGTGACGGAGACATCGAGCTCGGCGACGTGATAGAGTTCGAGCTAGACCAATGAGCGAGCCAGAGAATATGTGTTGTTAATAAATCCATTCGAAACATTCTACTCATTTTATTTACTCGTCTTGTTCTGGTGTTGAACCAAAAATAAGTTTTTTTAATGGCCTGGTCCCGGCTAATGGGATGGGCATTACATTAGCAAACTCGTTATATTCTTAAAAATATGATGTTTGTACTTTATGTGTAACTATATACGGCCTTCTGTAGTTAAATGTTAATGCAGTCCTGTGAGACGGTTTCATGAACGGGCCATTTATGAATTTATTTAATAAAAACAAAATTAAGATCATAACACAATCACAATATACTCATACACAAAAATCACCGTGTACAGTCGGGGCAGAAAATGTACACGCCTATATCACAGAGTCGTCACTGTGGTATGTGTCAATGTCATTAGATTAGGAAATGATGTTTAAAATTAATAGGTACCTACTTCACAAATTTGAAGTAGGTACATACGTAATAAGTACCTTGATATAGTATTTTGGTCTTTACAGTACACAGTGTGACAAATAATGTAATTTGAAAACTGATAAACAATTTTAGACCGCGATTGTAATACTGACAGGATCTGTAGTACTGTCTATCCCGGTGATGGTGAAGTCCCCGCTCACAGACAAACGGACCGTTTCCGCGAGCTCGCTGTGTCGCTATTGCACGTCAGGTGGCGCCACGTGGAGGTCACTGCACCCTGAGTAGTTAAGAAAATCGACAATAGGTGGCGCTACGTGGAGATGAGAGCACCTTGCGTAGTTATGAAACTCGCGGATAGATGGTGCCACGTGGAGGTCACTGCACCCTGCGTAGTTAAGAAAATCGAATATAGGTGGCGCCACGTGGAGGTCACTGCACCCGGAGTAGTTAAGAAAATCGACAATAGGTGGCGCTACGTGGAGGTCGTTGCACCTTGCGTAGGTATGAAACTCGCAGATAGATGGCGCTAGTAGCTTTTAACCTCCACAACCACAAGTAGTAAATTAATCAAATCAACTTTGGTCACACTGATCTATGCACTTCATTATTTGAGTGAAATGCAAAGAGTAATATAATAGACCTATACAGGAGAAGAGTGCCCTCTTGTGTCATTTTTGTGTTAACCGTATGACGCCATCTTGAGACTATAGCGCTCTCTGCAAAATATGTCTTGTCGTTTGTATATATACACATACCTACTTAGACATATGTAGTATTAAAGTGTGTACTAGGTATACATATTCAAAAGAAACGTAATAAATAATGTTCAATCATTTTATTCCGATCAACATAATTATAACAGCATTAGCATAAGAAATATGTAAATCATTTTAGAAATAGCAACCAAAAAAACACAAAACGGAACAAAAACAACACATGCGCATACACATGACAATTTGTGAAGTGTGATAACGTCAAAATTTTCATTCGGCGAAAAAGATGATTGCCAGCATAAAAAATAAGTTCTTTTAAAAAAAGGCTAAAATTTTCAGTTTGAGCGTCATCTATTGACATGCATTGACATGTTAAGCATAAGTTTTCAGACATGAATACAAGGCTGCGCCACTTTCTTTGAAAAGGAGTATTTTAAGGGGGGCTTGTATGGGACTGTCCACCGCCTGGTGAAATGAATGTGACATTGTCAATTTGTCAACATCGACAATATCAATGAAGGAAGAATTAAAATGGAATTTTCTCAAAAACTAGCTAAAACATAAGTGGATTGAAAATAATTTCAAAAATGTCTGACTCGAATGATGTTTTGGACTTGTGCAGAGTGTGCATGTTACAATACAAGGGAATGAATAGTGTATTTGATACTATGGAGGGAGGCTTAATATGTGATAAAATCGCATTTTGTACAGGATTACAAGTAAGTTTTACTGTATTTAAAATAAAACCCTATATAGATAACCCCACATTACTTTTAACAATGTTAAGAGACTTTTTTCTTATTTAAAATGTAGGTTAGCAGGAAGTTTGGCCTCGATTCTAATGTACACAACTTTAATTTTATCTATGTACATCTCTTTCCTATTCAATATGATGAAAGGAGAACGAAAGTTGTAAATATATATTGGTTAAAACAGGGCCTTAGTCGCCAAAACGTATATGAAACGTCGTCTTTCTACTACAAATTTTGGGCAAAATAATGAGCATCTAATATTTAAAAAAATATACACTATAGATTCCTCAGGAACTATAAGACTACTAAAAAAATATCTACCAACCCATATCCCTTAAAACCCTTTCATCAAATAAAATTTCATATACTAAAAATGTCCATTTATTTTATAGATTACAACATATGATATACTACCAACGCAAATATGCAATAAGTGTTTAGAAGATCTGTCCGTTGCACACAAATTTAAAATGGCATGTTTATCAGCTGATGAGTCATTCCGGAGAACTATAACACATACAGTAAAAGTTGAAGCAATACGGAGTCGGAGTCCAATCATAAATGATGATGACTTTTTTGATGAAATTGATAACTGTCATAGGAGTCATCATAAAAATGGGAATAATAAGAAAAATTTAGACAAAAACTTGATAAAATTGCTAAAAGGAAATGGTGTTGTTGTCAAGACAAAGGGTTGTTTATCTAAACTAGATGAAAAGCTAATAGGCACCAAAATTATAGATAGTGTTCCAATTTCAATGTCAAGAGAACAACTTATTAATGGAGAAACTGACTGTTACAAAGAAAATGAAGACAGCACAAGCTTTCCCAAAGAAACATTGAGAATGAAAGAGAAAGAAAATGTGAAGAAAGATAAAAAGTAATAGCCATTTGTATTTTTTTTTATATTTACAAATATTTGTATAAGGACATTTGTTACATGCAGCTAAACTAATTCCAAACTAAGTAGAGCTTGTAATATGGTAACCATATACCTGATATGCTTATATAGGTACTCCTTTTAAAGTACACTAAAATAAAAATCTTAATAAATAAACTTAAAAGCTACTGGACTGATTTAAAAAAAACGTTTGTTGAAAGAAATCTACATTTTATCCCCATATTCCCATGGGAACAGGAACTAAGCAGGTAAAACTAGTATGTATATAAAAATAGAGATATGAGTACCTTTTGCATCTATTACATGACTTTTTATTCAAAATTACAAAGAATTAAATTTTGTAAGGTGGTTATATCGGTAACAGAAACTGCTTATTCATTAAAAAAAAATACTATTTCTAGTATATATTTTGCAATCTAAGTATGTACATGGGTACATCATATGAAAAAGTAATATTCCCATGAGAAAGTACAACCCATTTTATTATCTATTAGTTTGTCATTTCATTTGATTATATAATCTAACCCCAGCGCAGCAGAGTTCAAAATGAAACGGCGGCTAGGCCACCCGCTAGAAGGAGTTAAGATACA
Source organism: Thyatira batis (assembly GCA_905147785.2). Taxonomy (NCBI): domain Eukaryota; kingdom Metazoa; phylum Arthropoda; class Insecta; order Lepidoptera; family Drepanidae; genus Thyatira; species Thyatira batis. The sequence continues at coordinate 982,605 of LR990514.1, forward strand.
AAATCAATATGACATCACAAATGTCACCTGCACCCAGTGTCAGATACAGTTTAAAACTAAACAGGAGTGTGACAAACATCGGAGGGAACAGCATAAGGAAACCTTCATTTGTGAGGCAAGTATTTTATACCACAAACAGGTCCCACCTGATGGGAAGCGGTCACCGTAGCCTATGGAGGCTTGCAACACCAGTGGCGTCACTTAAGCATTCTGTAAAAAAGGAGCAACTGTATTGGCAGTGAAAGGGACAAAGCGTAAAGTATTATCGTCGAAGGGCTAGGACAGGTATCACTCCTGCACACCCCTACGACGCTACTCCATCCCTGGTCCCCCCACTGCCGCTACAGCGTCTCCTCATGGAGCTCTGACTACCTTACTCACCGCAGGAACAAGTAGTGTTATATTATTATTATTGTATGCAGGTATGCGGTCTAACGATACATAGGAGGAACTCCTACTACGCACACATGAGTACTCACAAGCCGCTGAAGCATAAGTGTCATGAGTGCGGATACCAGACCTGGCAGAAGTCCGTACTCACCATACATATGCAGACGCACTCAGGTATGACCGTGGTTCAAAAATAAAATAGATTTTTCATTCAAACAGGCCTTCACAAGCACTTATGAGCCTTGGCTCAGTGAGGTATGAATGAGGCATATGTGGTACAGGTGCAAACCCCTGGCCCATACCTCTGAGTACTTCTTTTCTTCCCGGGATATTTAAAGATCCACCGGGAATGAGGGTGAAACTGTGGGGATCCACATTTTTAAATAAAATTTGGTACACCGTACACAGATTGTCTAATGCCTGAGTGAGAATGAACATAGGCTGAATGAACTTATTATCCCGGAAAAATGAAAGATCTCCCGGGTACGCGGGTAAAACCGTGAGGAGCCACTAGTTATCTATGTATATAAGTATGTATTTTAAAGTATGTATATGTTATATATCAGCTATCTGTTTACCATATCACAAGCTCTGCTTATTTTGGAATCAGATCGGCCGTGTGTGAAAAATGTCTCGGGATATTTGGATGCTGATAAGCAATAATGTGTTAACCCTCATAAACTTTTTGAGAAAACGGCGTTTAAAGATAACAACGTCAATGTGATTTAAGACTTTTTGTATGATTTAAATCTATTTTTTATGTAATTTTATGTTTTAGATGACTTGGGCGGTTGAAGCATTGTGAGGGGTCTCCCCAGCAGGAGACACTCCTATTTAACATCGAGCATGTAGAGTCTGGATATCATGGCGTTTAAGGCGTTTCCTGTAGCTGATTGTTGTTAATTCGGCAGCCAAGTCTCAGCTTCAACCGCCCAACAAATCTGCTTATAGTCCTGGGACTGATTGTAGATGCAGAAGCACAAAAAAATTAAATAAAAAAGATGACTTGAAACACCTGAAAACCTTTGTTTTCGACTTTTTGTGGGTTGACACATTATTGCTTATAACCATCTATTTATTTATTACGTTTTAATAATTGAATATAAAACTTAAACATGTCAAGTGAGTCCCCACTTCCTCCAGCGCGTTCTGAGCCGAGGCACGGTCCCTCTGCGCTCACCGAAACAGTCCGCGTAACGGTGTCAAAGCCATCTGAGGCTAACACCTGCTAGTCCATTAAAAAAATAATTTAATATAATATATTTAACAGGTGTAAGAGCACATAAATGCCACCTTTGCCCGAAGGATTACAAATTAATGACCACACTAAGGGACCATATAAGGAGGGACCACGAGCGGGTGAAGCCCCACGCGTGCACGCTCTGCGACAAGAAATACTTCGACAAAGTCAGTTTGCACACTCACATGGACTCACATAACAATATTAAAAGGTATTTCTATACTAATATTATATAGAGGAAAGATTTGTTTGTTTGTTTGTTTGTAATGAATAGGCTCCGAAACTACTGGACCGATTTCAAAAATTCTTTCACCTTTGGAAAGCTACATTATCCCCGAGTAACATAGGCTATATTTTATCCCTGTATTCCCACGGGAATGGGAACTACGCGGGTAAAACCGCGGGGAGGCAGCTAGTCTTTAATATTTTTGTCAGTAGGTTGTTAGGCTTTGTGGTTAGTGACCCTAATGTTCAAGTCGCCGGTCGTGGGTTCGAATCCCATCCAGGACAAACATTTATTTTGTGTGTCGTGGGCAAATCGTGCCGGCATTTCGTGATTTGGCCGTTTATGATATGCCCAACGTTAAAATAAATATATTATGGCGATAATACACAAATATAGGTTAGGAGGCAGCCCTGTTCAAACGATTTGCCCACATATGCATGAATATGTCTGTTTGTTCTATGTCTGGATGTAAATATTTATATACGTGTATGTATTTAAAAGTATATCAGCTAACTGGTTACTATATTACAAGCTTGGCTTAATTTGGAATCAATTGGCCGTGTCTGAAAAATGTTCGAAGATATTTATTTATTGGCGTGAACTATTGTGGTGATTTACATGAAACGTCACTTTGATTTCATTCTTATGACAGAACAACGTTTGCCGGGTCAGCTAGCATTATATTATACCGTTAGCGTCACTTGCCGGTTTTTGCAACATTTTTGGTTAATGCTCCGCTCCTATTCCTCGTAGCGTGATGATATATAGCCTATAGCCTCCCTCGTTAAATGGGCTATCTAACTAACTAAAATATTTTCTCAAATCGAACCCAGTTCTTGAACAACGCGTACAAGCAAACAAACAAACTCTTCAGCTTTATATATTAGTATAGATAGCTAGCAGTACTAATGAATATATTATTTATCACCAGATTCGAATGCGAATTGTGTTTTTCGCGTTTCACTCATAGAAAACATTGGAAGCGACATCTCCAGAACCAACACAACATGACGGTGCCCCGAGCGAAGCCAGGCAGGAAGGACAAATACTCAACCGTTGTAGAAACACTTATAAACAATATTAATATAGATAAAAATGATATAGATCTGCCATTAAACGGTATTTGTATGGAAACCGGTAGTGTTGGTATCGAACCGAAATGAATTACGGTTTTTTTTACTGATTAAATCGGTAAATGTTACTTAAAAAGTTGTAAAGGTTGAGTACCAATGAAGTTTCTATCTGTGGGAGATAAATCTCGTAAGGAATATTATATAAATAAATGTTGCAATATTATTTTGTCTCTTATGTCAATTTCTGTATATATAAATGATATTTTAAATAAATAAATATTTACTTTTTAATGATTTATTGTTATTATTTTAGCATCCATCGGTCGAAACGAATATATTTTTAATTTGCTTTTGATTTATTTTGTTTAATTTAACGTTACTTAATACCTAATTGAGATCTTTGTAACTTATATTTTGTTCAACAAAAATTATGATTATTACCTGCTGTAAGTAGGCGTGATGGCGACACGCGATCATGAGGGTGCAGGTTTAAATTCCTGGGAAAAACTTAGGATTTCACACCACTGGTTTTATGTGCAGGAAAACATAGGAAATCTGCATCCCCGAGATGTCACAATTGAAAGCATGTTGAGTCCGCCAGTCCGTACTAGGCCCGCGTGGACTATGGCTTAAGCCCCCTCGTAGTTGCCCCTAACTGCCTGCCTCCCCAGACAGGCTTGTGCTCCTCGGTGGAGACGTAGGTATATGAGTTCATGCGTCTTAGAGTACCTAATCAGTGAACATACCAAAAAAAGAAACCGACGAATTGAGAACATTATATCGGGCCCTTCCCATGCCCCTTCAACCTTAAAGTTAACCCCTTCAGACCTGAATTTATATACAGCGCGAATAAAAAATATTTTGAAGGTTTTTCTGTGAGTTAGGAGTGTAGTTAAGGGATTTTTGTATAAATATGCGATTTATTGTTTTTATATTTTTGGAAATATTAATGTCCACTTGAGTGGACATCGGGTTCAAAGTGTTGTATTAATACGTATTAAATTAATAAATTATTTGTACTATTATTTTGATATAACTAAGCAAAACTACACAATTATATCTTAATGGTTTTTTTTTACTGTTAGGATTGTTCGTGTTTTTGATAAAATTTTCTAAACGAATTTCGCTCACTAGTAAAATATAGATGTGTTTCACATTTCAGGCAGTAAACATGCGTCTTTCCTTTACATACTCAATTTTTAAATCTTGCAGCTTCTTTATTTTGATCATATTCTGGCATCTTCATGGTCGACAGTGTCATACTGAATTTTGCTGGTCTTATTTCAGTTCTGAAATGGTGTCGTTTTGTTGTAACTGGTAAATTTACTTGACTGCTACCACCGGTTGCAGGCCGTCTTCTTTTTCTGCTAGGAATTGGATGCCCAATTTTTATTAGAGCTTCTGCAACATGCTGCCGAAAGTGTACCACATCTAGAACGTCTGTAGGTACTCGGTATAGTACAGGTTTTGCAATATTCTCGCCAGCTATTGGTTAGTGCTAGGTCAATGGCGTGAAATAACATATGCAACATCCATTTTTGGATCTAATAAAGATACTATACAAAGTAATCAGTTTATCAACACCACCCATACCATTTTTTTTTATACCACAAGGGTGGAAAACAGGCATACGGTCCCACCTGATGGGAAGCGGTTACCGTAGCCTATGGGCGCTTGTAACACCAGAGGCGTCACCCACGCGTTTCCGACCCTGTAAAAAAGGGAGCAACTGTATAGGCAGTGAAAGGGACAAAGTGTAATGTTTTTTTCATCGAAGGGCTAAACAGGTATCTCTCCTGCATACCCCTACGACGCTACTCCATCCCTGGTCCCCCCACTGACGTAGCGTCTCCTCATGAAGCTCTGGCTGCCTTACTCACTGCAGGAACACAACACTACAAGTAGTGTTATTTGGCTGCGGTCTTCTGCACTACCACTATTCAGTCCAGTACCAGTCTGGGTTTTTCCTCCTCATCTTTATCTTCCTCCTCTTGAAAGTGATTAGCTATCACTCTTTCGGTTGATAGTTTTATATTTCTACCCACACAATAATTTACTAACTGACTTTATACTTAATTTATACTTTTTACTGGTATTGCCTATAGAATTTTATCGCCGAGATCCGATATTGTTCGGTTTTCTAATAAATTTAGTAAATCATTTACATTATGGCCTTTGGAAAGATCAAAACCTAATATAATTCAATACAAAATCTGATTGTAAATACGAATGTTATACAACGGTTGTGACCCAATGTCCACTGAAATGGACATAGCTTCATCAGCAACTTTTTATGACAATAACTTCATAATTTGAATTTTTTGGAAATGAACATCGTAGCAAATATGGCCACTATACAGAATAAAAAATATCGAAACAATCGATTTAGTCATCATAGAGTAAATGAAATAAAACTTAAGACTAAGTTTCTTTGTGCGTATCCATGGCGAACGTCTACACTTGACTAATGATTCCATCCTACCCACAAATAATCCGATTGTGTTTTGTTTATTATAAAGATTCTAGGTAAGTAACCGATAGAGTCAAATATTTACACTAGCATTTATATTATCCTGTTCCTTATTACACGCAATAATAAATCGTGTCCATTGAAATGGACGCCGGGTCCGAAGGGGTTAAAGTAAAAAAACAAAAGCTACATTCATAAAGTTTATTGTCTCTCTCATCGCGATATGTGCGTCTCACTCTGTCCGCATGCACCTGTCTGAGCATCGCTTGAGGCAGTCGGGGTCGTTGCGGCAGTGAGCGCGGCAACTCGCTTGACAACGAGTTAGAGTACGGACGTTGGTACGGGCGAGGCGCTCGTCGAACATTACACTGAAATGAGGTTAGTTATTAAATCATTATTAATAATAATAGGTATATTAGCTACTAGCTTCTGCCCCGCGTTTCCGGGGGATCGACGGTGCCCCGTGCAAAAGGCGGCCCCCGTTCAACAGAAGGAGAATTGAAGCGACAGCGCTGAGGGTGTCCCCTGCGACACGGTGCCTCGGCTCAGGGCGTCACTGGGGGAAGTGGGGACTCACTTGACATGATTATGAGGCAGCTAGTACTTGAGCCGTGGTGGCTCAGTTGGGAACGCACCGACACACGATCGGGTGCAGGTTCAAACCCTGGGTGTCTACGCCATATCACCAACACTGTGTCGACACGCATCGGCACGCATCGGCACAGTGTCATCGAGCGCCATCTTGCCGAGCACAAGGAGGGGGACGCGCCGCGCCGCTCGCCGCGCGCCGCCGCCAGAGAGAGAACCTCACGACCACCGGCGCGATAGCACGCGCTCATTTATTGTACTCATAGTTAAATTAAAGACCTTAAAAATTACAGTCCACTCTTATTTCGCTCACCACTGGCCTTAACACTGGGCCCGTAGTACCTCTGAGTTTAATTATAGCTTACGTACGGATTCACACCACTGGCTTTTGGGTGACGGAAAACATCGTGAGGAAACCTGCATGCCCGAGATGTCACCACGAAGGCACGTGAGGTCCCCAATCCGCACTAGGCCCGCGTGGTGGACTATGGGCTGCACCCCCTCGTTGTTAGGGGAGGCTCGAGCTCCGAGCGTGGAGACGTATATGAGCTGATGATAAATAAATAAATAAATATCCCGGGACATTTTTCACACACGGCCAATCTGATTCCAAATTAAGCATCATAGTGAGCTTGTGTTATGGTAACCAGATAGCTGATATACTACATATACTACTTTTAAATACATACTTATATAGATATTTACATCCAGACACAGGACAAACAGACATATTCATGCATACGAATGTTTGTCCTGGGTGGGAATCGAACCCACGACCCGCGGCTTGAAAGTCAGGGTCACTAACCACAAAGCCAACCGGGCTGTGATGATGGTAGTAGTTGATACCTGTCGATGAAGGGCACCGAGGTGCACGTGGCCGCGTCGCAGTGCAGCACGGTCCCCAATCCGCACTAGGCCCGCGTGGTGGACTATGGGCTGCACCCCCTCGTTGTTAGGCTCGGCTCGAGCTCCTCGGTGGAGACGTATATGAGCTGATGATGGTAGTACTAGATACCTGTCGATGAAGGGCACCGAGGTGCACGTGGCCGCGTCGCAGTGCAGCACGGTCCCCAATCCGCACTAGGCCCGCGTGGTGGACTATGGGCTGCACCCCCTCGTTGTTAGGCTCGGCTCGAGCTCCTCGGTGGAGACGTATATGAGCTGATGATGGTAGTACTAGATACCTGTCGATGAAGGGCACCGAGGTGCACGTGGCCGCGTCGCAGTGCAGCACGGGGGGCGCCACCGCCGCCAGCAGCGACCCGTCCTCGCCCACCACGTACGGGATGTGGTCCACGTACACGTTGTCGAACAGGCACATGCGCTTCATGTACTCCTCCGCGTGGGTGAACATCGTGGGTGGGGTGCCTGAATGTTGCATGTTAATGTCTATATATATACCTACTTACCAGTGGCGTAGCGTGCCTTGGCGAGGCGCCGTATAAAAATTGGTTGGGGGTCCTTATGAAGGGTAAAGATTTAAAGATTTGACAGCCCGGTTGGCTTTGTGGTTAGTGACCCTGACTCTCAAGCCGCGGGTCGTGGGTTCGAATCCCACCCAGGACAAACATTTGTATGCATGAATATGTCTGTTTGTCCTGTGTCTGGATGTAAATATCTATATAAGTATGTATTTAAAAGTAGTATATGTAGTATATCAGCTATCTGGTTACCCTATCACAAGCTCTGCTTAGTTTGGAATCAGATTGGCCGTGTGTGAAAAATGTCCCAGGATATTTTATTTTTATTTTTTATTTCACACACGGGGCGGACAGGATTTCGCATGTTCATATACGGGGCCCCAATGGGCCGGGGGCCCCGAATAATTGATACGGCAGATACGGCGGTAGCTACGCCCCTGCTACTTACCTATCTATACTAATATTATAAATAGTGGCTCCCCGCGGCTTCACCCGCGTTCCCGGGGGATTTTCAATTTTCCCGGGATAAAAAGTAGCCTATGTCCTTTCTCAGGCTCTGGATTATCTGTGTACCATATTTCATTTAAATCGGTTCAGTAGTTTTAGCGTGAAAGCGTAACAGACAGACAGAGTTACTTTCATATTTATAATATTAGTATGGATAGATAATTACATCCAGACACAGAACAAACAGACATATTCATATAATATCTGACTGTTAGTTAGTGACACGGACTTTCAACCCGCCGGTCGTGGGTTCAAATACCACCCAGATCGATTGCCTAAATCTACCCTTCGGTTGAGAAACAGTCCGTGGAAGGGTGTAAAAGCCATCTGAGGCTAACATCTTCTAATCCATTAAAAAAATATTTAGCAGAGTACTAAACAAAATCCTAAAAGCCAAATCCAACTTACCCACAGCATAATATCTAGTATTGCACATATGTTCCTGTATTAGTTCTGATCGGTTGTTGAACCAGCTGACCAGCCACTTGAGGTCCTCAAACTTGGTGATCTCGTCGTTGATGACCTTACGAGTGAGACGGAGATATTCGACGTCCGCTTCTATCACCGATTCGTCTTTGTCTTCGCCGTAACTGAAAAAGAAACAAAATATGTATCGACGTATGCAACGATCGGAAACGACATGGCAACATTTACACTTGAGCATTTTAAGATATATTTTTTATAGATTATAGTCTAATAACTTAAACGCCTATTAAACTGTCTATATGTTTAGTTTAGTTTATGTAATATTTAATGGTCATCTTATTGTATTTGGTGTCAATAAATTACTTTTTATTTATTTATAACTACATTTAATATTTGTTGGGATCGAGGAGTTATGCCTAATAGTCGATTTAGTACTTTTTTTTCCGTAAATGAAACTTAAATGCTCTAGTGTAAAAGTCTATTAATGCCGCTTAGTAATGTTTGCCTTTCAGTTTCAAGCGTCGATATATCATATACGTATTCATATTGTATAAAAAAGTAGACAATTATTTATCTATACTAATATTATAAAGAGGAAAGATTTTTTTGTTTGTTTGTAATGAATAGGCTCCGAAACTACTGGACCGATTTCAAAAATTCTTTCACCTTTGGAAAGCTGCATTATCCCCGAGTAACATAGGCTATATTTTATCCCTGTATTCCCACGGTAACGGGAACTACGCGGGTAAAACCGCGCGGAGGCAGCTAGTATGTTATAAACACATAGGCTAGTTTTTATCCCGGGAAATTTAAGATCTTTCGGGAACGCGGGTGAAACAGCGGGGAGCCAGCCATTAGTGTCGAATAAATAAAAGACAATCACTTAGGACCATATTCAATGATACAAGATCACTTAGTCTGGCTGAAGACCTTTTGTTTTCAATGAAGGATGCCTCTACTCACCTCCTATACTGCATTTTGAGGATAGCTTCAGACATATGGATTCTGAAGATGACTCCAGGCCTAAGGTGGGCTTGGTAGAGGTCTTTCGGCATCTCTACAAAGCCGGCTTCCCAGTCCTGAAATTTTATGTGGTTTACTAATATCCTAAGACATTTTAACAAGCTTAGCCAGAATTAGAGTCGACGTTTCATAAGTGCCTGTGAACGCCTTTTTTAATGAATAAATATACATATTTCATTTCATTGAGTGGATGTATGGATGTTTGTCACTGACTTATTAAAAAATTAATGTAAGTAGTTTACCCTAGATCTTAAATTTTCATGTACATATAAATCTCTAGTATAAATAATGTCAATATATGTAGGTATTTTTTATATAATCGTTAAAAAGAATTACACTAGATGGCGTTACTTACATAAGCTATTTATATATTTAAACTACTATAAAAATAGACGAATAGGTATTATTTTACCTACCTTTATGGGTGGATCGTAGGTGTCAAGGACTAGTTTCTCCTTTTTGGACTTCTTACGCTTTTTCTTGGACTGCTGAGACTCCCACGTGTCACCCATTCGAGCTATGGGCACCTCACTAGTATTTCTTTTTGACTATAATAAACAATAATTTATTCGTTTTTTCCCTATACTTAAAACCCCAAACAAAACGAAAGGAGAGTGAAAAAGTTTTTTAAGTTGAAATATATCTTAGTAAATTATAAGGTACTAGCTGCCTCCCCGCGGTTTTACCCGCGTAGTTCCCGTTCCCGTGGGAATACACGGATAAAATATAGCCTATGTTACTCGGGGATAATGTAGCTTTCCAAAGGTGAAAGAATTTTTGAAATCGGTCCAGTAGTTTCGGAGCCTATTCATTACAAACAAACAAACAAACAAACAAACAAATCTTTCCTCTTTATAATATTAGTATAGATATACCTATGTAGGTAAATGAAAGTTTAGTTAAAAAACATTATTCCGATTGCAAAGAGGCAAAAATATATAGGTACCCTTAGATTGCCAAATAAAATATCAGAATAAACATTATATTAAATAATGAAACATTATTTACCTCCGATTCATCCGGCGATGACGTAGTATCCCGAGACTTGTTTCGACGTCTTCCTCCACGACCTCTCCGTCTCTGTTTATATACTTGAGTTAGAGAGAGACAGAGTACAAGTATGTTAACCAAATATATATATTGAGAATAATAATAAATATCCTAGAACATTTTTCAAACATGGCCAATCTTATTCCGTACTAAGCAGATCTTGTACTATGGGAAAGTTGGGAAACGCATAGCTGATAAACAACTTTATATAAGTAATATACTTAATATAGTTTTTAGGACTTTACTCTTTTATTAATGTAATTTATCTCCTTCTTTATACAGATTAAAGTATGCGCTATAAAGAGTTTAATAACTAAATAAAATAATAAAACGATGGAAATAAATTATGTAGCCTTTATTAAAGTGATACAAAGTTATTCATCGATATCCTTAGGCTCAGTAATAGAATCGACAAAAACAATCGAATTGCACTCGGCTGCGTCACACTGCAACATAGGTGGCACCTCTATCGGCGTCACAGAGTACTCATCACCAATCACATAAGGGTTGCCATCAATCCACAGAGCATCAAACAAACAATATATATGAACTTTAATCGTCATATAACTTATAAACTTGTAAATCCTCCCACCGCACTCCCCTAAATGCTCTTTAATACTTTTATCCGTTTTATACATTAATAAAAGATTGTGGAATTTTGTTATTTCATCCATGACCACTTTCTTTATTAAATTCGTGTATATTATATCGGCTTCTATGTGCCTTTCGGGATCTTCGTACATCCGCTGTTTGATCCGCAAGATGGCGTCTGACATACGAACTCTGAATATAACGCCCGGGTTCATCTGGTCGGGTAGGATGCCCGGTTTTTTGGTCGAAGTTGTGAACTCGAGTATTCTATCTTTGACGGGTTCTGGGTATAAGTAGTGGTGGGGCCGTTCGCGCAGTTTTGGGCCGGCTCCGGCGGCGTTGTTAAATCTTCTGGCATTCTGCGGCAAAAAATTGGTCTTGTCAGTAAGTTGCGGTTACGTGCGGTGGGGTGCTCTTGCGAACTGCTGGGTTGCACGGAGGTTGCACACTTTTGATCACCTCTTTGAAAGGGAGTTTGGAATAGTATAGCTAGGAACCAAAATAGCGTCATTGGTAGGTAGGTGTTATTCCACGTTTTTTTTGTAAAGCATAGTTACAGATCACAAATTAAGACCACATCCTACAACTGAGATGAACCGGTATGAAACTCATACATATAAAAGTCTGTTTTAAATTTCATTTTTGATCAAACTCACATTGTTAGATCATTTTTACGATTTACGAATCTTTTCGTCATAATAAATATGACAGGGATATACACTACTTACTAGTAAATACATCAAGATATTTTATATGTAATAAATAAGTTAAATGAAGGTATAATATTATGTCTATACGATTTTATTTAAATTCTTTCGAAGTATGTAAATATTAGTATCTTGGTAATTTTTAATCTTTGTGTAATTATTTGTTCCTGCGGTCGTTAAATAAAGATAGTTTTTCATATCATAATTCCTTAATAAAATTAGTTATATTTTAAATATCAAAATCAAACAGGTTTCTCTCACCTTAGCATGCCGTTTAATGCGGTTTTGTTCCTGAGCACCGTCGTCGTTATTCTTCAGGTAAGAATCGAACTTGGAGAAGTCGTACGGAGCCCAGGATTCTTCTCCGGGTCGGGTGAGAATGTCACCAGCTTCATCGTTCTGGGAAAGGATAATAAATAATCTGAATTATATTTCTAACTGCCGCCGCGAGGTTTCACTCGCGTAGTTCCCGTTCCCGTGGAAATACAGGGATAAAATATAGCCTATGTACTCCCTGATAATGCAGCTTTCCATTGGTGAAATAATTTTTGAAATCGGCACTGTAGTTTTTGAGTTTATTCATTACAAACATACACATAAAAATACAAAATTTACCAATAGAAATAGTTTCGTAAATGCCGCTATGATTAAAGCAATAAAAAACCATCGAGCATGTAACCAATAGAGTATCAATAGTGAGCCATTTGTTTAGCAATGCATCAATGATTTGTCACGTATAACTAACAAGCCACGCTCGAACTAAAACAGTACCCGACCAATAAGAGACCTGTGTGTACGTCTAGTGCAACACTTGACCTTGAGTCGGCCAATCAGAACACAGGGGCCGGCGCAGCGTTTTGTCGTATTTTGTTTTCTAACAAAACTGTTAACAGTTCTACTCTATTGGTTACATGCTCGATGTAAAAAACAAATCATAAGACCATATTCACGTGACCAACCCTTCAGCTAGCTGCCCTTATTGACCCATCCCAATTTTCCACAGTGTAAAGTATCATAGTATAAAACAAAGTTGCTATCCGCCGTCTGTCTGATCCTATGTATGCTTAGATCTTTAAAACTACGCAACGGATTTTGTTGCGGTTTTTTTAAATAGATAGAGTGATTTTTAAGGAAGGTTTTTATGTATAAATCATTACGCTATGACGAATAGGAGCGGAGCATTTATCAAAACTGTTGCAAAAAACGGACAAGTGTCGCTAACGAAGTTGCGCGGGTCAACTAGTATATAATAAGGTATATTCCGTAGGTATATATATCAACTTGGAACCGACCTTGACATGTGGAGTCTTCACACCCATAAAATTCACTGGCTGATCATAAACTTCGTCCTTTATCTAGAAAAAAAAACAATATCATTAAAAAAATAAAGAATAGGAAACTAGTGAACAATAGAATAAGAGATTATTTAAAGGAAATTGACATACACAGAAAAAAAACATCGTACACCTACATAAATCTAGGAACAAGAAATCTATAGGTATATATAAAACAAAGTCCCCGCCGCCTCTGTCTGTCTGTCTTAATGCGGTGAACACAAAACTACAGAACAGATTTTCATGCGGTTTCCACCAAATTACGAAGTATTTCATGGGGAAGGTTTTTATGTATAATACATCAATTTGGGGTAGGTGGCGCTGGTGGGCACAACGAAGTCTGCCGGGTACCGCTAGTTATAATTTATTTAATTAATAAATTCTAATACGATATAAGTAATAATTAAATACTTACATTAGGGTAATTTAAGCCATAACTTGCCAATGGCTCAGACCTCGTCAGAGAAGACAAGGAAATCAGCTGTAAACGTAAATTAATAAAAGTGAGTTTTTAAAGATGTTTCTTTTCTTTTTTGTCCATTACCTACTGGTGAGTTTACCTTACGTATTGAATTAAGGCCTTATTCGCACGAGAGCGTATTTAACGGACGTTAAAAAAGCGTTCAAATACATCAGATGCATTCTCAAGTACATGTTCACACGGCAGCGTTTTAAAAACGCGACGCTTTTTTATCTAGGATTGTTGCATTTTCAATTTTAGGCGTTTCAATGTATAAGTATTATGGTATTGGAATGCATTTGTTGTATATGAACGCTTTTTTAACGCCAGTATCAATCCGGCATCCGGTCTAAAGCTAAAGATAACCGGATAATAAGCAGTATGCAGTAACAGTTATTAATTCTACGTAATTAATTAGTCAAAAAATATTCAAAGGCCAATATGAGACAGATATCCATATTCCAAACTCTATGTAACCTTTAATCAACCTCTCTACTTATTTCGGAATCATACCTTTATAAACCTTTATAAAAAATATCCCAGAATTAATCTTAAGTATCATACATAAAATTCTCGTGTCACAATGTTAGTTACCATACTCCTCCGAAACGGCTTTACCGATTTTTATGCATATTCAGTAGGTCTGAGAATCGGCTACTATCTATTTTTGATACCCCTGTGATCACGGGAACGGAAACTACGGGAGTGAAACCGCGGGGCGGCAGCTAGTTAATTTATAAAGGAAGCTTGTATAAGACTTACCAAAAAAAGTTGTAATAAATACAACATAGTTGACAGGTTCTCCGGTCGCCAGTAGAAATGCGACTGTACAACTTTTTAACAATTATTTAAAACAACAAATTGCTTGTTATATTTTATCGAAATAATCATTTTTACTACAATAATAAAAGTTTTACTAACTAGCTGATGGATATACAAGCTAAATACTAAGCCCTCATGAGCACGACAGTTTTTTTTAACGTACCTACGGTAAAAAAGCGTTCATATAGTAATTTCCAAGCCAAAAGTAAAAAAAAAAAACATACCCGTCGAATTGAGAACCTCCTCCTTTTTGAAGTCGTTTAAAAATGCAACACAGCTCAATAAAAAAGCGTCGCGTTTTAAAACGCTGTCATCTGAACATATACATGGGAATCCACTTGTTGTATTTGAACGTTTTTTTACCGTCCGTTAAAAAAACTCTCGTGCGAACGAGGGCTAAGAGAGTTAAATTTAAATCCTTCTAACATTAAAATGCGAAGTTTGTGAGTATGGATGTATGGATGGATAGATATTTGTTAGATAAGTACTCTTTCCCGCAAAATATGCTAACCGGATCTCGCTGAAATTTGGAACACAGATAGTTTATAACCCTGGATTGACCTGGCTACTTTTTATGCCGGGAAATTGAAGATCCTCGGGAACCGCGGAAGCCGTAGGGAGCCACTAGTCTATTTATATATAAGACTAGCTGCCTCCCCGCGGTTTTACCCGCGTAGTTCCCGTTCCCGTGGGAATACAGGGATAAAATATATGTTACTCGGGGATAATGTAGCTTTCCAAAGGTGAAAGAATTTTTGAAATCGGTCCAGTAGTTTCGGAGCCTATTCATTACAAACAAACAAACAAACAAATCTTTCCTCTTTATAATATTAGTATAGATATAGACAAAGTCATGTTCACGCATATATGGTTTTCCTAGGTGTGATTCTAAACACGACCAAATGATTTGAAAAGATCGCTAACTACCGCTCACCTTTAAAATTGAGGAAAAATAAAACGCAAATAAAATTAAGTAGCTATTTATTCAATAAAATATTACTTGAAACGAAAAAAAAATATATTAGTTAATTATGTCACACTTTCAAGTGAGTGATCGGACTTTCCACTGGCCATGTTGGATACGCAGCTCTGTAATGACTCTTGATACACTTCTTCAGGTACATTTTCAGTTACTGTAATGAAGAAAACGAAATCATTTAGCAGCAATATTATAAAGAAATAGATTTGTATTTTTGTATGTCACAAATAAACATAAAAACTATTGGATTAAACTATATATTTAAGTAATATAAGTATGTATTGAAAAATAGTATGTAATTATGTAGTATATCAGCCACATAGGTTACCATAATACAAGCTCACTTTAAAACTTACTTTGGAATCTATGTAATTGGCCGTGTGTAAAAAATGTCCCAGGATATTTTATTTATTTATTTATTGGACCGATCTGAATAGAAAGCTACGTTATTTGTGAGTGTCATAGGCTACATTTTATCCTTGTATTCCTACGGGGACGAGAACTACGCGGGTGAAACCGGCCATCTTGATATGCCCAGGCAGATCGAAGAATATTTATATTTACTTGTGTGTTATATAAAATTAATTAACATGTTCGCGGCTCAGGACCGCCTCACACTATAGTTATATACTATTTATTTTAACGTTGGGCACATCATGAAATAATCGGCCAAATCACAAAATGCCGGTATATCACTATTCTTAGCGGACGACTAGTCAATTTTATTCGTCTGCTAATCAGACGACTAGACACTTCGCTGTATTTATTATTACTAATCATACAAATATTAGATATAAAGATGAAAGATTTGTATTGTTGTATGTAACGAAGAAACTTAAACTATCGGACCGATCTGAACAATTCCTTCACCAGTGGAAAGCTAGTTTATCAGGCAGGGAGAACATAGGTACGTGAATTAAATATATTTAAATTATTTCCTACGCGGGTGAAACCGCGGGTTGAAGCTATTATTTTAATATTTTTTAATGTACTTACAAGATATAGCGTTATTTTCAACGTGAGGCTGAGACGTGACTAAGTAATGATCATCACCAAGTAAATGGCCAAGTTGGGTGGTCAATATCTTTATATGTGTGGTGGTGAGGCTCTGGGATATAGATGTCAGTTTTGTGAACAGCATTTTAATATTTTTTATTTCACCAAAATTTTTTGACGTTCTGTTTTGATCGTCGAGTTATTTGAACGTCTGAGACGTCGAAATTTTTCTTTGCGTTTTTTTTTGCTATTTGGCTCTATGGATAGATGTTTTATTTTGTAATTTACTTTTATGGCTTTAACACGGTATTTTATTAAAGAAGGCTTTTTTAATGTTACATAATATATTTGTTAATAACTTATAGTACAGTCATTTGGTCGAGAAAATAGTTTTCCGAGAGTTTTGAAATTTGGCAATTTTATAGATTTTAGTATGCTCTTGCCAAATTTCAACTTTGCCACCTCGTATGGCTGCCGCTCACGCCGCCATATTGAAAAAATGGCGCCCAAAAGCAGTTTTTTGATAATAACTCCTTTCTGGCGCATGTTACTGGAAAAACATATTTATTAAAAAAAAAAAGTGGAGACAGGGAGGCGGCCAATTAGGCCTGGGATCCGCCCGCCGAAACCCCCCCCCCCCCCCCCCCCCCCCCCGGCAGTGAGAAGAGTGTCACGGAGGAGGGTCCCGCGCAACAGCCAGTCGCAGCCGATGTTCCACAGAAGTGGTCCTATTCCTTTATACCTGCGGATACATAACAGACTAGCTAGACATGGTAGACTAGTAGTTTACTAGGTAGCTAGGTTTTCATTCTATGGAACAATATTTAACCTTCGTATAATTTTTATAATTTACAAATCACAATATGAGCAGTTTAAAGTAAATATTACACGTTGGTGTGGATGTATAATGGTTTACGGTGCTCGTACGCCGAAACTATTCAGTTTAGGAAAGAAAATGTTAAGACATAAATTGTAGGAAATTTTCTCTACTTTTTTTTTTTAATAAATATGTTTTTCCTGTAAAATGCGCCAGAAAGGAGTTATTATCAAAAAACTGATCAAAATCTATAAAATTGCCAAATTTCAAAACTCCCGGAAAACTTTCCAGGTAAAAATACTAAATGACTGTACTATTACATTTTTTTATTGTTATTAATATTGCCAAAGACCTTTAAGAAACTAGAAATTATATAAATAATGATCGTGAGTAAGTCTTGCAAACACTCGAAAACTACTCGACCGATTTAATAGGAAATATAAAGCTATAAAAATCTAATTGCAGCGAATGTTTAATAATTTAATCAGGAAATAAATCATAGGAACAACTAATGATAATGGAGGTGAAGAACAAGAAGGAACAGAAATATAGATATTTAATAAAATAATAATAATTATTTGAGAGAAATATATGAATAGACGAATTTATTAGACTGACGTGTTTATCTCTAATTTTGTTGATAAAAGTAGTAGAAGAGGTTTTAATAGCTTTTATAATTTATGGTTTTATGTAGAAATATAAATAAATAAAGTGACATTTAAACAGCGGAATGGTGAGGCGAGTCGTGTTTTTCCTTCATATTTAAAATCGTCCAAAATTATTATCAAGCCCGGGGAGCTATAACTTTGACTTATTTAGGTTATAAGTATTAAAGCGAATGTGTATAAAGTAAGTAGAAACAGGGTTAAAGAACTTGATAAACTAACGTTGTAATTACGATAAAATTGAGAGAGATCAAATGTCAATGAATAAATATCACCACAATAATAAGTAGTAAATAAATAAACAAGATTTCTATTATTAATAATTATTATTTCCCGTAATAATTGATAAATTATACAATAAAGTATTAACAACATAATTTACTTTTTTCATCCACGTTTTCATATTTAGAAATACATACTTATATTCCGGAATAACGCATTTTTATTTCGATAAAAAAAATATTACGATCCCCCCAAAAGGTGGGTAACATCGCGAAGCAGTAGCTAGTACTTATATTAATGCTGTCTATATCAGATATATATAATAAATAATAATAATAATAGGTAAATATCCTAGGACATTTTTCACACACGGCCAATCGGATTCCAAAGTAAGCTTCAAAGTGAGCTTGTGATATGGTAACTAGATAGCTGATATACTACATATAGGTACTACGTTTTAAATACATACTTATATAGATATTTAGATCCA
>LR990514.1:1001301-1019320 GCA_905147785.2 Thyatira batis
GGCCTTCAAGGGCGGATCTAGGATTTTTCTTGTACCTAATGGTGTCCAATGTACATGTTTATTCAAGTAGGCACTTTTGTATAATAAATTGAAATACTTGTATTTTATGCGCCCCGAACCATCTCACAAATATTACCGCATTTATAATAAGCGCGGTTTTACCCGCGTAGTTCCCGTTCCCGTGGGAATACAAGGATTAAATGTAGCCTATGTAACTAAGTGATAATGTAGCTTTCTAATGAAAAAATATTATTAAAATCGGTCCAGTACTTTTTGAGTTTATTCGTTACATACAAAAATACAAATATTTCCTCTCTATAATATTAGTGTTGATAATACTAGGAAGATTTGCATTGAAATGAAATGATGTAAAGAGCAACTTTATTGACAAATTTGTAGCTGTGATGAATTTATTTAGATAAGGATTATTCCCATCATATATATGATAAGTTTAAAAAAAGTTATTGCTGAGTTTATCGCCGGCTCTTCTCAGCAAAAGCAACCTTTCGAGCATTAGAGTCAACGTCTCATGTGCATGTATAGGCCTATTTGAATGAATAAATATATTTAATTTAATTTAATCTGTGCCCATCTTAATCCGCCCTTGAGGTTCATGGCTATGAATATCGTTTATGAATACCTAATTTCTTCTTGCAGGTATTGAGGAGTGCAAGACAGCTGACGGCCTTGATGGCGAGTGCGTCCGCTACTACCTGTGCAATGTCAACAACAACACTGTCATTGTTGATGGCGTTGGTGTAATTGATATACGGTAATTTAATTTTTTACTAGCAGGTGCCTCAGATGGCTTTTACACCGTTACGCGGAGTGTTTCGGTGAGCGCAGAGGGCTCTCACCGAAGGAGAATTGAAGCGACAGCGCTGAGGGCGTCACTTTCAGACCGCGTCTGAACATAAAATATTTTTAATACTCAGAATGATGTTTGTCGGTCTCAATTCAATGAAACACGTCAATTCAATGACCATCTAATGTTCTCCCATCATTCAGTGTACTCAGAAGAAAAAACTATCTAAGTAACTTTTAGTTTGTTGTATATCAGAATATATAAAACAAAGTCCTCGCCGCCTCTGTCTGAACGCGATGAACACAAAAACTACTGAACAGATTTTCATGCAGTTTTCACCAAATTACGGAGTATTTCATGGGGAAGGTTTTTATCCTATACCTAATACATCAATTTGGACCCGGTGTATTGGCGCTGGTGGGCAGAACCAAGTCTGCCGGGTCCGCTAGTCAGAATATAATCTTTTAAGGACTTTTGTCACATCCTTCCTCAAGCAAAATTATGAATCTATTCCACGGTTTTAAAGCAGTATTTTGTATGTGCAGTGCGGATGGTCCGTGCGAGAACTACATAGACACCTGCTGCCTCGTCCCGGACAAGAGGCCCCCGGACAACCCTATCATCCCCACCCCGAAACCGGACGAACCTGTGGTATGTATTAGTTAAGAAAGAAAAGGAAAGAAAATACATTTATTCTGAACAACACACAATATTACATAATACAGCAGACATGAGACGTGTACAAACTCTTCGGTTGAGAGCCCTCTGTGCTCACCGAAACAGTCCGCGTAACGGTGTAAAAGCTGAGGCTAACACATGCTAGTCCATTTAAAAATAACAAAAATAAAAATGTTGACAGACCGGATGGCTTTGTGGTTAGCGACCCTGACTTTCAAGTTGGTCGTCGGTTCGAATCCCACCCAGGACAAACATTTGAATATGTCTGTTTGTCCTGTGTCTGGTAGTTCCCGTTTCCATAGGATTGCAGAGATAAAATATAGCCTTCTTACTCACTGATAATGTAGTTTTCTAGAGGCGAAAGATATATTCAATATATTTTTAGTATATTCGTAAGGGGTTGTCCATTAATCACGTGATCTTTTTTTAGCATTTTTAACCCCCCCTCCCCCATTGGTGATACGTAGTGAGGTTTAAGACCACCCCCCTCCCCCTTCTCAACATCACGTGTATTTTTAGTACCTACAACGAATCTTAAAATTTTCTGAATATTATCTTAATTTAAATACAGGTATAAACTATAATCTTATTTTATTCTGAAAATAAGGACCATAATAAAATTTGTTAAAAAATCGCGCGTTTGACGAAAAAATATATACACGAGATATCTTACTACACCCCCCCTCCCCCTTGTGTTATTTCCGTGATTTTTATCAAACCCCTCCCCCCCCTTTCAAGCCTCACGTGATTAATGGACAACCCCTAACATACAAAACATTCATCTTTATGATCTAACGTTCTTTACGGAAATAGCAAATTTATTTCTAAGGTCATTATATTAATTAGTAGTTGTAGAAATAACAAAGTATCCTTCTAATATTATGAATTTTGCGAAATTTTGTGAGAATGCATGTATGAATGTTTGTTGATGGGATCTTTATGAAATTATCCACAGAATTAAAATAAGTATGTTCCTGAATAGCATATATTGGGTAAGTAAAGATGCTATTAATATTATTATACGAGCCATTTGTCTAGAGATAAAATGACTTTTTAAATTCTCATTTACAGTTTTAAATTAGTAGATATATATTTGATAGCTATGAATGACCTCATAGTCTGAGTATTAATGCCTTAACCTTCCAATATTTAATTAAAATAATTCTCAAAATGACTTATGAAGTAAAATCGTGTATTTCTGTTGCAAATATTTTGCTCATTAAGAGTGACCTAGCGCGACACTAGATGACATGATTACATTAGGGTTGCCATTTCCTTAATCTATACTATTATAAAGAGGAAAGATTTGTTTGTTTGTTTGTTTGTAATGAATAGGCTCCGAAACTACTGGACCGATTTCAAAAATTCTTTCACCTTTGGAAAGCTACATTATCCCCGAGTAACATAGGCTATATTTTATCCCTGTATTCCCACGGGAACGGGAACTACGCGGGTAAAACCGCGCGGAGGCAGCTGGTTCAAAATAAATTATAGACTAGAGTGTAGTTTAACCCCTTCATTCCCAGAGAGATTTTTTAACGTGCGTTAAAATAGCGTTCAAATACAACAAATGCATTCCCATGTTGATGTTCACACGACAGCGTTTTTAAAACGCGACGCTTTTTTATCGAGCGGTGTTGCATTTTCAACTTTGGGCGTTGGAAATAGAGCATATTATGGTACTTGGAAATGCATTTGTTGTGTTTGAACGCTTTTTTAACGTCCGGTAAAAAGACTCTCGTGCGAATGGGGTAGTTAAACTACAGTCTAGATTTACACGCTGTCAATCTGATTAAGCAGTCCTTTGGTAACCAAGAGCTGTTAATATATATTACCTAGGTACTATTTTAAATACATATGTATATCTACATATATAAAACAAAGTCGTGTTAGTTACATCATTTATAACTCGATAACGGCTTGTGTTTTTGGATTTATATCCGGAATAGGATAATAAGTATCAAAAACAATGTATATAAATTAACTAAAAATATAGTTTTACCAAAATATTTCTGGGATAATATCAAATGTTTGACAGATACAATCAGTAGGTACCTAATGATATGTTTATTGTCAAATATTTAGGCGTGCGTTCTGTTCATGTTGTGTAAATACCTTAAAAATGTATTTCCGAAAATAATTCAAAGAAAGATAAAGAGTGCAGCAGTATAACTTTTGAGGTACGAAGTGCGCCGAGTCTGTTAGTAGGTAGGTACTAGATATTTACGTCCACACAAAGCACATTAGTGACGTGAAAATTGGGTTATTTTAGGGCTACCCTAAAATAAACCCAAAAAGCGATCGATTTATTATAATAATCCATTTATTTGACATATTAAAATTGTTCCATAAACATTGCTAAAATTTTAAAATAAATAAAAAGTGTCACCCCTAATAGTAAAAAAAACAAGTTGAACCAGTCGATCAGCTCGCGGATACATCTAGTAAGTTGCGAAAACAAAATGTCGGTATATTACCGGTGTTGGTCTGAGAACCGGTCGCTCTTCAATTTTATTGGTTATTAACTGCTGACGTCACCCGGCTGCGGTTAAGGTCGGACGTTTGATGTGGGACAGGGACTTTTTGTGATATCTCGCTTTTCTTGACGCTTTGGTCGGCGTTACGAAGAATGATTTTTAAGTCTAGTCTTTAACATATAGGTATAAATAGTAAATAGTCATAGTCTTGGGACACTTTTCCAAACTATAAGCAGAGCTTGTGATATGGTAACCAGATAGCTGATATACTAAGTACATATAGTACTTTTAATTTTAAATACACACTTAGGTATATTTACACCCAGACCCAGAACAAACAGACATATTCATGCATAGTACAAATGTTTGTCCCAGGTGGTATTCGAACCTAGGACCGGCGGGTGGAAAGTCAGGGTCACTAGCTACAAAGCTGTGAATTTGAAACCTTAGAAGGTACATACATAGGTACAAGCAATTAGTTCGATACCAGATTGATTCTCATCCCAAAACATTATCTAAGAAAGCGGTAAAATAAACTCAGCATTTTTTTTTATTAATTTTATTATTTACTAGATGCGTAGTGGAAACATCCCATAAAATCGCGTATCTATCCATTTTGTGTTTTCTCTATCAAGTTCTAGGTTTCCCTTTCCCAAGTTTAAAACCAAAATGGCCGGTGGAAAGCTATTTTCCCGCCAGGAATATCTAATGTCAAAATTGTAGCATAGATAATATAATTTTTTTCTCTATTCAGTAACCGGTAAGGTTTTCTTCTTGGTTATATTTTTTCTTTTTTTTATATGCATATTATGTTTTTTTCCAGCGTGTAGGTTGCGGTTGGAGAAATCCTAAGGGCGTTGATATGAGGACGACGGGCGACTTCGACGGGGAAACTAAATTCGGAGAGTTTCCCTGGATGGTAGCCATTCTCAAGTTAGTAGATATTTCCACGACCTATGGGTAAGGAACTAACCATGGTGAAGGGCATAGTTTCTCTACCTACGGTTTGCGACCCCAACTACATAAAAAATACGTACACAATTTTTTTCTGTGAATAATATTTATATAAAATAAATTACTTAATTAAAGTATTATTATGTATATTTTTTTTCTATTTCATTTGTTTGTACATGACAAGGGTGTTGGTGTCGGTGTTGCCAATTAAAACAAATATGACGTGTACAATCGTTATTATCTTCGCCAGGATCGAGCCAGTGAACGAAAATGAGCCAGAGGGCCAAAAGCTCAACGTGTACGTAGGTGGAGGGTCCCTTATACACCCAAGTGTGGTGTTAACCGCAGCTCACTACGTCGCCGTGGCGAAGCAACTGAGGGTACGCGCAGGAGAGTGGGACACCCAGAACACAAAGGAGATATATCCCTTCCAGGATAGAGATGTCGAAAGTGTTGTCACACATAAAGATTTTAATAAGGGTAAGTGAAGTAAAGGTTTACCTTTTAACTTCTTGATCCGGTATTTCTGCTATATAAGAGATACTGAGTCGCGGTCAAAATGTGTGGGGTGAAAATTTTTTAAGACCTTTGTATTCTCATATCGAAATATACACAAACAAACTTATAAAATTTGGTCTTACAGTTCGATAAAAATCATTGTGACACAAGTTTTTCCCGCTATAAAAAGTAGCACCTGTGCTGTTCTAGTACTCATTCTAACTCTGCCAAATTACATAGCAATCCCTTCAGCTGTTCTGCCGTTAAATAATAACAAACACAAACTCTCACAAACTTTCGCATTAATAATATTAGTATCTGGTTTATTTTTTCTTATAGTTTAACAATGTGCTACTTTTTACCTATAGGTAATCTTTTATATATATATATATATAACAAAGTCGCCGCCGCCTCTGTCTGTCTGTCTGAACGCGATGAACACAAAAACTACTGAACAGATTTCCAACAAATTACTGAGTATATCATGGGAAGGTTTTTATGTATAATACATCAATTTGGACTCGGTAGCGCTGGTGGCCAGAATGAATTCTGCCGGATCCGTTAGTTATATTATAGAAGTACCCCACTCAAAATGCGGTCTGTTTTTACCTGTTAACCGGCATAAAAAAATATATACTTACGTACTTACACAATATATAAGCATTACCTATATTTGTATATTCTTTCACAGGCAACCTCTTCTACGACATAGCAGTCTTATTCCTCTCTAAGCCAATGGATTTAGCACCGAATGTTGGTGTCGCATGCTTGCCTCCTCCTCGGGAGAAGACCCCAGCAGGCACCCGGTGCTTCGCCACCGGCTGGGGCAAAGACAAGTTCGGCAAGGAGGGACGGTATCAAGTCATACTTAAGAAGGTAAGGGATCTTGGATGTTAGATCAGTCCGCGTAACGGTGTTAAAGCCATCTGAGGTTGACACCTGGCAGTCCATTTAAAAAAAAATAAAAAAATTGATGTTGGACGTTTGACGAGACAAAAAGTAAAAGAAAAAAAATAGTGTTTTATTTTATTGTAAGGAAAATTGGATGAAGTGTCGTTTGTCAAAAAAAAAGTAAAAAAAAATAAGTGTTTTCATTTATTAACAAAAAAGATTTTGTCGAATCGGTCAAGGGAGTATGTGTAATATAGCGATCTGTGGTCTACGTGTCAGAGATATCTTTGTAGTGACAATTAAGAAACTCTGCTTTTTTGAAGCCGTTAGAAAAGCGATAAAAATGTGTACTAAACAGCAACTATGTATTTTTATTTAATTACGAATCTATTTTCTTTTTTTTTACATTATAGTCTATTATATTTCACCGCATGTATGTGATGTAAGGTAAGATAAGGAGTTTATCAAATTTCGCTTTTTAATGTTTGTTTAACAAAAAATACACGGTGACTTCGTGGAAGTGTAAAGCAATAATATAAACATTTCGCGGTAATCTACATAATGTAACTTATAAATATTAATTAAATGCTTTTCCTTAAAAAAAACAATGATTTTATTATACCTCTTTATCAAAAATGTTAACTTGATACTTTTTTCGATTTAGTTTTTCTTTCTTAAATAAATCGATTATTACCTTGTCCACAGATTGAAGTGCCAGTAGTAGACCACAACAAGTGCCAAGTCGCACTCCGCAAGACGAGGCTGGGCAGGTTCTTCGAGCTCCACTCCACGTTCATGTGCGCCGGCGGGGAAGCTGGCAAGGACACGTGCAAGGGAGACGGAGGATCACCCCTCTCATGTCCTATTGAGGTACGATTACATAACAACGTATTAAACTACTTTAACTTCACTTAATACATAGCTATTATTTTCGGGCTATTTGCTAAGATTGATAAGAATTTTGTTTTTTGGCCCTTGCCAAAATATCAAAACCACCAAATATTTAACAGTTACGATTGTATGATTTTTGATTAATTAGGTGCGAGGAAACTTTCTTATTACATTTAACTACTAACTCCTCATACAAAAAAAAATTGTTCTATAGACCGCCGACTAGACTTACTCCATTTATTTTTATATTTCATGTCATGAATATTACATAACATTACATAGTGAATGTATAGTATGCTAGCTGTACCTCCTTCGTAGTGCCCGTTCCCGTAGGAATACTGGAATAAAATATAGCCCATGTTACTCTCTGTTATCGTTGCTTTCCAATGATGGAATAATTTTCTTAATCGGCTCAGTACTAGGTATAGTTTATTCATTACAAACATACAGACACCCAAAAATTTATCCTCATTATATTATTAACTAATAAATATAAAATAATAACATGACTTGTCTTATTTCAGTATGAAACCGACCGTTACATGCAAAGCGGTATTGTAGCTTGGGGCATCGGCTGCGGCGAGGACGGCACCCCGGGCGTATACGTCGATGTTGCCAACCTACGCGAGTGGATCGACGACAAAGTAGCCGGAAAAGGGTACAGTGTCGACACCTACACTTTTTAAAAAAAAAATTTGACAGTTGAGGAAATGTCAATTTAGCCGCCATCGTTTCTTCTTGAGACTGTACATCACGAAATTGTTCCGTTCAAGAAATATCAAATCATTTTGTAATTTTTTATAAATAAATTGTACAATTAGAAATGTGTTTTATTTATTCGTTTAGTATGTAGTTTATTTTCTTTAAAAGGAACATAGTAACTAGACTATATTTTATAAATCGACGCTTGAAAGGCACAAATTACCAATTCGCGATTTACACTAGAGCTTTTTTTAATACGATCGTATTAGATGCCCTATTAATCATAACTACTCAATTCCAATATGTACTTCCAATTCAATTTAAATGTAGTCTAAAAGGCGATTAAGCTATAGGTAGCTATATTAGCTAAGTATATAGTGTAAGAATGAGAGATAGTGTATGCCGAGACATCGTAAATTGATAAACAGCCAATAATAAAATTGCTACTTACTATAGACTACTATAATGTTCCTAAATAATATAAGAACATTTAAAATTTCAATTAAAAATGAAACACCAATTTCGATACAAGCTTTATTTAAATAACTATTTATAGACAATTATTGGAACAGCGTTTTCATTTCTTATTTATATTTATTAATTTCTAATAAAATAGGATTTTGTGTTCAATCTCATTATGACGTGACATCTATGTGCACTCTGCGATTTGCGAATTATACTTAAATACTACATTGTACATACATTAGTCTCGGTTCTGGAATGAAAACAATCCTTAAAAACGGTGTAAGGAGGATGTAACCATAATAAACATTATCTAAAACTTAAGTACTAAATATGGTGTTAGTGTGTGAAAGAAATAAGAAAACAAAAAATGGTCGCACAGCATTTAATACTTTTCAAAACAACAACAAAAATGTACAGAAATGCCAAAAGTAAAATATTTACAAAGGTAATCAAGCGAATTTCTCTAATTGGTTTGCGTGTATAATAATTTAATTCGCTTACATCTAATTGTTCGCTTACACAATACAAGAAAACGCCGCGTTTGCGAGCGTGAATAACTTTAGGCGACACGAGTACCGCTTATTCTGTTGTGACATAAAATTCCGAAAGATTCCGAATGATCCCGAAGTTACCCGATCGGCTGGTCGTCCCGCACTCGTATGACCAAAGTACTAACACTTATTTATTGTGAAGGTCACTTAAATACAGAAGAACTCTTAACATTAACACTATAAACATTTTAAATAGTTTGTTTTGGTTAAATATTATTATTATTTTTTTTAATTTATTAAACTTTTTATTCGACATGGAATGAACTACATGAAATTGGCACTAGCATGGAGGGATCTCATTTTCATAAACATTCTCAATATATAAATTATAATTTACTTTACATACTACATACGCGTTTTAATATAACATTATATATCTCAAGCTCGGAACATTTATTGAATCGTTGTTGTGTAAACTCAAATTGTGTGTCAGACTTGTGTTGACAATTCAAGTTTTAAGGCCATTTAACGCTATATATAAGCATTTCTATCGGTAACATTGCATTTATAATTGCATACTGTATTCGAAAAATGCTACGAATTTTTCCTGTAGTGTGTTAGGCTCCTTAAGAAAGTTGTTAGATATTTTAATTTCGATAACTACAGTATGCAACAATAACACCTAAATATCTATATTACCATAAATATTATATAGATTAAAACCCACAGCTTTTCAAATTGTTTACGTAGGCACATTATTGGTTCATTAAAAAACATATATTAATACTATTTCTTCTCGATTTTTTTTGATGTCGAAGCGAGTTTAATACCAAAACATCCGCTAGTGAACAGACATATACCAGAATCCATACAATACATTATAAAAACAATTGAATTCAAACTGAAAAATTTCAAAAAATGGAAGCAAAAATAGTATTCAAAAAATGGAAAAATAGGCACCGTTTGTTACATTCTAAGTTTTGAGGTTATATTAAATAAATCTTTGAGCTCACGGGTCATACTACGGCACCTTTACTAGGTAATTATTCTCCAGCGTTAATGGTGATGGTTTTTCCCTTGGGGTCGTCGAAACGGTCCATGGTGCGGATGTCCAGCATCATCATAATGCCGAAGAAGGTGATGGAAAGGAGTATGAACACGACAAATAGACCCGACCAGATAGGCACCGAGAAGAAACCAACGCAGTTGAACGACTCGCCGAAGTCTGTGCTGTTGACTGTGCCGAAGAAGGGTTGAATCTGAAAAAAAAAGTTTTTGAAGGCTCATCATGGAAAAAATAAGTTATATATGTAGCTAATATGATCTCCCGGGATATTTATTTATATGTAGGTAAACGTTAGTTTTTCGAATTAAAATGCTTCATATTGGAGTACATTCAAAATAATTAATAATAATTTTTTGTACCTATATATGTCTTTGTGGCATTAGCAGGGCCGGATCGTGAATTTGTGGGGCCCTGGGCTGAAACTACTTGGGGGCCTATCTTAGTACTCAACTAATAGCCATGCCAAAAAACTGTTTCTATAATGATATATTATTCTTATACATTATTTTTTATTGCACAAAAAACATAAATATTACTTAAATCTACGCAAGTATTAGTTGTACAAAAGGCGACCTTATTGCTGTGTAGCAATCTCTTCCAGGTAACCTTTGGGTGAGAGAGAAACCGAAATAGAGATCTATATTGTATAAAAGAAAATAAAAAACAACAAAATAATTTCATTTTTTTTATGTTGCATTTATTAGTAAAAGAAATTATAATTTATAAATTAACCTTTCTACATTTTTGTGCTGCAAATTCTTTTATTTGGTCATCACATTGTAAGTATTTTGTTAAATCACAATTTATAGACATAAGTGATAAATGGTTTAGTCGAGAGTTCGCCATTATTGTCCTATATTTATTTTCTATATAGGACATCTTTGAGAAGGAGCGTTCTGCTTCACAGCTAGTTTTTGGTAAAGTTAAAAAAATCTTTAAAATGGTATAGCAATTAGGGAACACGTCAATTAGTTTATTTTCATACATGATCATAAAAATGTCACTGCAAGAGTTGTAAGACTCTGGCTTAGATTGGAGTAAGTATGATTTTAATTGAATGCACTCATTCACTAAATGCTCGTCTACGTCACCTGGATAGTAATCAATAATATGACGTGCACTTTCCAAATCTATGTTTTTGATATTTTTGTCTTGCAAATCCATTAAAAATATAAATTTTTTGCTACATATCTCATAGACTTGGCTCCTTTTATTTAAGTCCATAATTAGCTTATCCAACGCAACATTTAACGTGTCCCTTTTAAATCTTTCTGCGCCATTTACTAAGAATTCACCTGTAGACCTATCTGAAAATTTTGGAGTAATGCGCCTCTTGTTTATGTCATTGTAATCTATTCCCACACTAGCACTTAATTTTTTAGCTTTCTCTTCGTATTCCTTTAGCTTCTGATCTGATTGGTGTCGTAAGTTGTTCACAAAGTCTTTTAATGACATAATTAACTTGTTGCCTTCACAAATGTCTAAACCGGGGCTCTGTATTTTTTTATTGACTAAATGAAATCTCTCCAAAACTTCTTCCCAAAAGATAATCAAAATTGCAGTCTCGAGTTTCGCCATTTTCATGTATAAATTTCGTGCCTCTTTCTGGAAATCAATTTTCTCCACCTTACTTTCGCTGAAACTTATTAAAATTTTCATGATGTCATCATAACTATTTTTTAACGCTTTGACAGCATCATAGTGGCAAGACCATCTGGTCTGGCTTAAACTTTTTAACGTGAGTTTAAATTTTATTTCACGATTCAACAGTTCCCACCTGGGTCGAAGCAGAAAAGAAAACGTATATTTGTTGCACTACTCCAAAAAAGTTTACTATTTCGGTTGCAACGTTAACAGATTCTACACCAACTAGGTTAAGGGAATGCGCAGCACATGGCACATAATCCGCGGTGTTATTTTTTTGTTTTAGTAGTGCTTGTACACCATTGTAGTGACCCGCCATATTGGCAGCGTTGTCATAAGATTGCCCTCTACAATTACTCAGTAGTAATCCATTTGTTTCTATAAAGTCTTGTAAAATATTAAATAAATGTAAAGCAGTATGACTACTAATTTTAATGAAGGCTACACATCTTTCATATACTTTCCCCCGAAAACAGTATCGTAATACAATAGCAAGTTGATCATTGTGAGACAGATCTGGTGTAGAATCCATCACAGTTGAATAATGCTTTGTGTCGTCGTTTTTTATTTGAGTTAAATTTGTTTAAGTAGCTGTTGGCCCATAATCTCAATTATTTCTTCATATACTGTTTTTGATAAGTACGATATTATCGCTTTTGGTCGCAGCTCACGTTGTTCAATGTGTTCACGAATGAACGGATCAAACTCTGCCAATAGTTCCATAGCCCCCATAAAATTTCCATTATGTGGAGAACCAAATACTTCCTCGGAACCTCTAAATGCTAAGCCCCTTATACTCAAAAATTTTACCACTGCAATTACCCGTTTTAGAACATTGTGATAATATTATTTTTCTTTTCTTAATTGCTCCTGAAGCTGCTTGTCTAAAACAGACTTATTTTCTTTACGTGTTAACCACACTAACATTGATTTCTTATGTTCATCAGAATTTTCGTGAGTTTCTAAACAAGTTCCTATGTGTTTCCAATCAGAAAATGCCATTATTAACTTTAAAAAAATTTATGAAAAACAGCATGAAAACAACTTTTTACACGTTCCCTCAACTACGTTCATAAAAGTATGCAATTTTTAATCAATATTTTCTTATGACGTTGTCGCGTAAAAATATCGTCCGTTAACCGACTTTACAGACAACTATTTTTTTTTTCAAATTATGGCCTATTTTTTAGCGGGATCTGGGGGCCCCTTGTAACCCCGGGGCCCTGGGCTGCAGCCCAATCAGCCCATAGGTAGATCCGGCCCTGGGCATTAGCCTTATTTTTAATTATGTTTTCCAAAATACATATGTACATAGGTTTTTGAATTGCAACACAGATCTGAATATTCTATTATTTTCTGTTTTTGTTTAGCTGTAATTTCTTTTATGCATCTCAATAAATAAATCTACGTAGGTATATCGAGATTGTCGATTTATCGACAGAGACGACAGATTTTGAATACTCTTTACAAAATAACGTATATTTTTTTCTGCTCATTGTAAATCAATCTACGAAAAAAATTTTTTTTTTTAATGGACTAGAAGGTGTTAGCCTCAGATGGCTTTTAAACCGTTACGCGGACTTTTTCGGTGAGCGCAGAGGGCTCTCAACCGAACTAACGCATGTGCTTATATAAGTTTTTACCCAAAAACAGACTCATCTCTATAATCTGTAATTTTTGACATAAAAACTTTTTCTATATATAGAAATTTCTCAGACATTTCTCAGTTCTCTAGAGACTTGATAAGGCTTATGCAATTCAGCTAACACAGCGTTTCAAGTTAATCCATAGCATAAAAATGACAAAGTTGGACGGTTGCCAATAAAAAAAATTAGCACAAGTAAATGGAATAAAGCCAACACTGGCGTCCGTACGACGCCGCCGTCTAACTGGTGCAAACAACCCCTCTATTATTTTATGAGTATATGAATGAAATATTTTAGTTATAGAAAATGTTAGTTACCAATTTTTTTTTTATATCTAACATTTAGCGTTATACGCAGGACTGTAGCTAGAGTCGAATTTGAGGTAGGACAGCTTTGGTTACAGGGCGAAAGTAAATAATGTTGTTTTTAAACGACTTCAAAAAGTAGGAGGTTATCAATTCGACTGGTATTTTTTTTTTATGTTTGTTACCTCATAACTTTCGACTGGGCGAAGCGATTAAAATTTTTTTTTTTTTTTTTAGAGGGAGTCACAATTTGACGGCCTTTTTAGACATCACAAAAATACACGCTACGCTACTCTGAGCACGGGCTCCTAATCGATCTATAGAAGTTTTTGATTTTTTAAGGTAGGGCATTGCCCCACATTGCCCCCTCCCTAGCTACGGCCATGGTTATACGTTAGCATTAGCATTTCTAATATCAGGATTTATATAACATAACTGACTAAAGACTTGAAACAAATAAACATCCTGGAAAATTTTTCACACACAGCAAATCTAATTCCAAAGTAAATCAAGCTTGTGATATCCAGATGCTTGTGGTAACCAGATGCTGATATACTACACATTTTTAAAACATACTTATATGCATAGATAACATCCATATGCAGAACAAACAGACATATTCATGCATTCAAATATTTGTCCTCGGTGGGATTCGAACTTACAACTGGCAGCTCTAAAGTCAGGGTCACTAACCACATAGATAGCTGTCATAATTAACTTTTTAAGTTTAAATGATCAAAATACTGACCTCTAAGTCTTCAAAGGTGAGTTTATAAGCCTTGGTTTCATTGATGCTGGCGAAGATGACTTCCTGGCCGCAGCGGTATGAGAACCCAATGAGGGCATATACGTCATCACCTTTCAGGAACAGATCTTCAACGGGTTCATTTGGGACTTGGATGGTTACAGTTTCTGTAAATGGGAAAATTATATTTAAAGCCATAGTCAAATTGTACAGGGTCGGCAACGCGTGAGTCTCGCCTCTGGTGTTGCAAGCATCCATAGGCTACGGTAACCACTGTCCGTCAGGTGGGACCGTATGCCTGTTTGCCACCCTAGTGGTATAAAAAAGAAAACAAAATTGCTAAGTTACTCCCTGATGATGTACTTTTCGATTAGTGAAAGAATTATTGATATTGATCCAATAGTTTCAGAGCCAGTTCAATACAAACTAACAATGAGTGAAATCTTTCCTCTTTATAATATTAGAGTTGATTTAACCTTGCTAAGTTTTGTGCCAGTCCTTATCAACCGAAGGAAGTCTACCCAAAGGAATGCAATGCAACTACTTATGGTAATAATAATAAACAAGCAATACATATAGGTACTATTTTTAATTATAGTTACTTCCAGATAGATAAGATTCATGCTATGGTAGTGACCTCATTATTTAAAGGCCATATTGCAAGAAATTGGTCATACCACTAAGTATATAAGTATGATGGTAATCTAATATATAAAATTCTCGTATCGCGGTGTTTGTGATTAAACTCCTCCGATACGGCTTTACCGATTCTCATGAAATTTTATATGCATATTCAGTCTGTCTGAGAATCAGCTACTACCTCTTTTTGATACCCCTAATTGACCATGGGAAGGGGAACTATGTGAAACTGCAGGGTGGCAGTTAGTATATATATTACTAATACAATGATAGATTTATGGCCTATATTAACATGAAAGATGTCTTACCAAAGAACCAATATCCACGGTCTTCCCTGAAATTCAAGGTGAGTGCAGCTTCGGGATAGTTGAGGGTTGTCGTCATGTTGCCTTCGCCAAAATGGGATGTGCTTGAGCTCAACACGGAGAGATTAGTTGTGGTGTTCGAATATGACAGTTTGATGTCAACCACATAGATGTGAAGACCATCGAGACGGTGGTCGCTTCCCTCCACAAGAGTCTCATTGGTGTCACGACGCATTCTAGAATGGGTTACAGGAATGGTCCACGATGGAGCCTCAGCAGTATACAAAGCTACAACATCTCCATGCTGTTTCTGAAGAGCAGAGAACATGCCTTCCATGAAGTCGTTGTGGCGACGTAGAAGTTCCAACCTAGATTCACTGTCTCGAGCATCCTCGAGGTTGATAAATAAGAAGTTACCACTTTTAGGTACGTTTTCCGACAGGCCGTCGCTCGTGAGTGTCACGTGATGTGAGTTTTCTGGTTCAGCGATGATCTTGATCGCAGCCAAGGGGTCTTCCACGGAAGGGACGTACACAGAGTGGCCGACTTTACTGAGCAGGTAGGGGAATGCTGTAGACCCATCGGTTTTACTCGATAAATCGTCCACTGACAATGTTTTCTCGATGAATACTACCGTGTATGTATCCTCTCGCAGCTGGTCCAATAGTACATTGTCGAATTCATCACTCGACACCGTCGTTAACGGGTTAGATTTATAATTACTTGTTGGTATATCACCCCATATGAACACTGGAACTTCTACGGCATATATCTGCACAATACTTAGAACTAACAATGGGAACACTAAACGGCAAAACGCCATTTTCGATAATTCTAACACTAGTGGACGTTTACGGACTAAAAATACTGTTTTAGTCCTTAATTGTCATAAAACGACGAAAAATGGGCGATGACGAGTGACCATCGGTCATGTGAAAAGTGATCATATGATTAAATTGACGCTTGTCTATGGTTTCTCAGTGCTGCCATTATAATATTAAACAATATACCCGATGTACATTCTGTTTTGAGGAATTTAATTATTAATTGAATTAATTTATAATCCATCCATTATTCAAAGAAACTATACCCCCTTTAAATAACTTTTAACTTATTTTTAAATCATAACCAATGAATCGTGATTATCAATTTATTTTAGAACTCTGTTCATGTTTCGAAATTATGGGGGTTTTAATTTACGCTAGGTCATGGACGTAATATATTAACAGGACCGAGCACTCTGATCTGAAAAACGAGCCGAGCGAGATAGTTAGTACAGAGGCCGTGTGTCCCTTTCTAACAGGGTGACAATAAATTGTTTGCTATGTGAGACAAATTAAATCTTGAGATCTTCTTAACTACTAATAGTTTATTAAAACTAGTAAGTAACTCCTCCGCCTTCGTACGAATTAAATAATATAATACTTAGTTCAAGCTATCGATTTATTAATTGACCATAATGCTATAGTTGACAGAGAGTACAAGTTCGGTTCTACCTTAACCGTAATTAAACAATTTTACTTTTTAAACAAGAATAAATAAAACTGTTTTAAACATGACTAAATATTTTTTTTAACTTTCTGCCTCTTACAATTTTAAGACAAAAACCCTTAGCAATTTTTTTTTTACTTCAACAGAATATCTTACACCTTTCTTGGTTTTATCTGTGTTCAATAGAGTATGGATGTTGTTAAACTTATTTTTTGTATTTTGTTCCACCTCATCAAAATTTATACACTTTTTTAACCGACTTCCCAAAAAGAAGGAGGAGGTTCTCAATTCGGCCGGTATTTTTTTTTTCTTGAA
The DNA here is from genome assembly GCA_905147785.2 of Thyatira batis. NCBI lineage: Eukaryota > Metazoa > Arthropoda > Insecta > Lepidoptera > Drepanidae > Thyatira > Thyatira batis. The sequence goes on from LR990514.1 coordinate 1,018,310, forward strand.
TAGCAGTAAAAGCGAATTTACGTTTTTTAATCTTTCCTCGCGTCTATTTAGCCTTTGTGATAATACTTTTATCTTTCTCTTTAAAACATCTTCTATAAGATTTCCTTTACATTTGGTACGTTCCACACATTTCGAACGGGAAAAGTATATTTTAAATTATCGTTTGGTCTGTTTTCAAAAGCGGGACAACATTGGCCTTGCTGAGGACACCAGGACAGTCTGAAAGCGGAACTGTCCCGCCCAAAGCGGGACGTATGGTCACGTTAATAATACTCCTTGTTTCATTGATAATATTTAGTTAAACTGACGTCATCACATGACGCTTTGAAGGGTTACCATTAGAAACAAAAAATAGGCTAAATAAAAATGTTATTATATATTTTTTTATAAGAATACTTCAAGCGAAATACATGCAATTACAATTCTTGACTTTGTGACTTCAAATTGTATAAAAATACATTAAAATACAAATGTTTCAACATAGTTTTGTTTAGCAAAACTTTTTGATCAACATAATTTTTTTAGAGTGGCAAGATGGAAGAACGAGACACACGGCCTCCGTTGTGACTATCTCTCTCGGCTCGGATTTGCCTCTGTGTAAATCAGCATAGAAAATATACTTTATCGATTTGACATATGGTTCATTTTCGAAAAATACAAATTTCAGAGTTATCAGTCCTGTTAGTATATTAGGTCCATGCGCTAGGTACACTTACCATAAAGCAAAGCCTTTTTTTTTTTTTTTTTTTTGCGTAGCATTACACGGCTTGTGTATTTGCCAATGTCAAGTTTTTAAAACGAGGAAACTTTTAATGTAATAATCATAAAAATAGAGAGGAATTTGGAAAAGGAAGCAAAAGGATCAGGGGAGTAGGATAATACGGAAATGAATTATGATAGATTACATAAAATTACATAAAGAGGGATGAAAATATTATACTTTTATATTATTAAATGAAAGATACGATTCTATTGCAAGATAAATATCGATATTAAAGGATATAAGTAGAC